>SNQJ01S0123939.1:13307-26569 GCA_010110895.2 Picea sitchensis
AATTACTACACAAGTATAGTGATTTATTCCCAGCCACATTTTCAGAGATGAAAGGGGTAGTAGGAGAACTTAGAGAAATGAAGATACCCCTCATAATAGATGCAAGACCAGTTAGACAGAGACCATATAGATTAAACCCCATCTATAAGCAGAAAGTTAAGGCAGAAATTGACATAATGCTAGAATCAGGAATCATAGAGCCCGTGGAAGAATCGGAACGGATTAGTCCAATGGTTTTCTTGGACACAAAGACACGATGTATTAGGATATGTGTGGATATAAGGAAATTAAATTATGCATGCCTGCATGATCCTTTTCCTAATCCATTTATAGATGAGGTTTTAGATAATGTGGGAGGACAGGAAGTGTACTCTTCCACAAATGGATTTTCAAGTTACCATCAGATCTAAATTGCTCCAGAGGAAAGGTACAAAAAAAAAATTGCAATAGAGTGGGGATCATATCAATAAAAATGAATGCCATTTGGTTTTAAAAATGCACCATCAATATTTTCCAGAGTAGTAGTAGTTGCATTCAAGGATTTTATACATATTTTTTTATAAGTTTATCTGGATGATTGGACAGTATTCAATTTATTGAAGGACCATGTATAAATTATGAGGTTAATGTTAGAAATATGTAGGCAATGTAATATTTCCTTAAACATTAATAAATGTATATTCAGTACATCATTTGGCATCCTACTTGGACACATTGTATGCAAATAGGGCTTGATAGTAGACCCTGCAAATATTGTTTTTATTTTCAATTTACCACCACCAAAGTCAGTGCACCAGCTGAGAGGAACATTGGGTGACACAGGGTACTACATGAAATTCATAAAGGGATATGAAAATATTATTGGTCCCATGGAGAAGTTACTAAAGAAATACATCAGGTTTCAGTGGAATGATGAATTCCAAGAGATCTTGGACACACTGAAAGAAAAGATGGTGAAAAAACCAATTCTAATCTTTCCATATTGGACAAAAGAATTTCATGTGCATGTGGATGCTTCATCCATTACACTTGGAGAAATTTTACAACAACTAGTTGAAGCATACATTCATCACCCAACATATTTTGCTAGTAGAAAATTGTTTGAGTCTGAGCAACACTATAATACTACAGAAAGGGAAGGTATTGCTATGGTATATGCCCTACATAAGTTCATAAATTATTTATTGGGTCAACATTTTAATATTTTTTCATACCATTCCACTTTGAAGTACCTAGTTAACAAGCCAATGTTAGGGGGGAGGATCTATAGATGGTTGTTATTGTTCCAGGAATATGATTTTGAAATCATAGTAAAACCAGGAAAGTTGAATGCAAGACTAGATCATCTATCAAGAATTACTAATGGAGAGGAGCCAAGGAACTTGGAGGAGAATTTTCCTGATGATAACTTATTTTCTATTCATATTGTTGATGATTATTTTGCTAACATTGTTGGATTTTTTAGCACTGGAATGGCTCCAAAGGAATTTACTATCATGCGAAAAAAACAATTGGTAGTGCATATTGTAGACTATCAGTTGATTGCAGGTCATTTATACAAGTTAGGTGCAAATGGAATTCTAAGAAGATGTGTGATGGAGCATGGATGCTCCATGGTGTTAGCATAAGCAAATGAAGGAATAGATGGAGGGAACTATGTAGGAAATACTACAACATAGAAGGTGTTGCGCACATGCTTATGGTGTCCTGCAGTACATAAGGATGCAAAGGAATATTGTCAGGCCTGTGATGTCTGTCAGAGGGTGGGAAAACCATCCAAAAGGGATGAAATGCCACTTATTCCCCAAGTAACTTTACAAGTATTTGATAAATGGGTTGTGGATTTCATTGGACCCATTAACCCACCAACAAGGAGGTCAAGATACAGATACATCATCACCATGACAAAATAATTAACTAAGTGGGCAGAAGATACCCCAGTAAAGGATTGCAACGCGATTTATCTTTGAGAACGTGGTGACCAGATTTAGATGAACTAGAGTTTTGTTGAGTGATCAGGGAACCCATTTGATTAACAGTACAATCAGATCTTTGGAAGAATAATTTTAGATACATAATCAAAAGAGCACACCTTACCATCACCAGGAAAATGGTACAGTGGAATATTTTAAAAAAATTCTAGAAAATGCATTGACAAAGATTTGCAATATCAATAGGGATGATTCGGATTTGAAGGTATCAACAATGCTATGGGCTTACAAGACTACATGAAAAAATATTACAGGATAGACACCATTCAGACTGGTGTATGATCAAGAAGCAGTGGTTCCATTGGATTATTTAGTACCTGTCCTGTGCATTGAAACAATTACCAACATGACAAAAGAAGGTGTTGCGTAGGAAAGATTGGACCAGTTGATGGAGCTGGAAGAAGATAAAATTTTAGCAAGATTTCACCAAGAGGTACAGAAAGCAAAGGACAAATATTGGTATGATATGAACATAAAGAAGATAATATTTAAGGAAGGAGATCTAGTTCTCCTCTATGATAGTAGGTACTGACACCACCCTTGGAAGTTCAAGATGCATTGGTTAGGGCCTTATCAGGTAGATGCCATCACAAATGGAGTTGTTGTGCAACTGAAATATATTGCAAGGAATAATCTCAAAGGACTAGTGAATGGTAGTNGAATATTTTAAAAAAATTCTAGAAAATGCATTGACAAAGATTTGCAATATCAATAGGGATGATTCGGATTTGAAGGTATCAACAATGCTATGGGCTTACAAGACTACATGAAAAAATATTACAGGATAGACACCATTCAGACTGGTGTATGATCAAGAAGCAGTGGTTCCATTGGATTATTTAGTACCTGTCCTGTGCATTGAAACAATTACCAACATGACAAAAGAAGGTGTTGCGTAGGAAAGATTGGACCAGTTGATGGAGCTGGAAGAAGATAAAATTTTAGCAAGATTTCACCAAGAGGTACAGAAAGCAAAGGACAAATATTGGTATGATATGAACATAAAGAAGATAATATTTAAGGAAGGAGATCTAGTTCTCCTCTATGATAGTAGGTACTGACACCACCCTTGGAAGTTCAAGATGCATTGGTTAGGGCCTTATCAGGTAGATGCCATCACAAATGGAGTTGTTGTGCAACTGAAATATATTGCAAGGAATAATCTCAAAGGACTAGTGAATGGTAGTCGACTGAAGTTGTATCAAGACAGTCAGCCTAACAACCTGAGGTAAAAACAGAAAGAGGAGGTATGATTGTACATATTGTATATAGTGGATGTTAGAAGATAGACAAAAATCCATAAAAATAAGAAATGTAACAATAAGACAAAAAGATAAAGAATATTAGAGGGGTTTTTATGTAATATATTTGTTACCGTTAACAATGCATCGTAGAAAAACCAATATTGAAGACATTGCGTGCTGGAAAATAGTTGATAGACACAAAAAGTGGAGCGCATAGGAAAAAGTGTAAAAGTGAAAATTTTCAGTACGAAACAGTTGTCAGTACATCGTCCTACCTATAAAGTCGGAAAAAGGGGGAAAATGTGGTCATTTGTGTTTTTTTTCTAACGAGAAGAATGAAGAGAGAAATTTAAGTGTGAGAGAGTGAGAATTTGGGAGATTGGGTTGAGAATTATATATCAATAGTCTGAATCTTAGCAATATGTCACCACCACGAGTTGGAGCACCAAGCAGGGTCGGTTGAAACATGAGAAGCATCACTCGGGTGATGCAACTAGGGACATAGGACATGTCGACAATCATGGATGTGTATGAGATCCATGCACATAAATATTATCCACATAGAACTTAGGTCGAGGAAGAAGGAAACCCATAATAGGAGGCCAGACAGCCTGAGGAGTACGCGAAAAGGAAAAAATCTAATGCATCCAGAAGAAAAAAAGGGCCACGACGGGAAGAACAAGCCATGGGTTCAGCACAACAGGGCCTAGATCCAAAAGAAGAGAAAGAAACATAGCACAAAGGGATACCATAGATCGGGAACTCATCTCCATAAGGAAAGAATAAAGTTCAAGATAAAAGGAGTCCACAAGGCATAGCACGCACATAGGCAGAGATGGAAATAGTAATGCCAAAAATCCCAGAGGGAGTAAAAGAAGATGATGATATGGTAAGAGGACTAAACACTACTAAGTATTCAGACCATGACGTGGAAGACACAATCAAATTCCCAAATTTGGCACAACACAATTACATGAATATTAGAGGAGAGGGCCCATCAGGTGTGCCACTGTTGGAACCTACACAGTGGACTTTGGGACTTTACAACACAGGGATCATGAACCTGTTAGACATACCACATTTTGGGCATGGTAAGTTCATCAATGGATGTGTGAAACAACTCCTAGCAAGGGTGCATGGAGGAGTTTTGTGGATGGATAGGCCAGTGCCTATCAATGTAGATTTGATAACAACAATTACTAGGCTACCCATGGATGGGGAGAAGCCAGAGAAATATTTGGAGGATAAGACAAAGGAAAAGGCCATCTCCTATGAGATTAAGGTGAAATATGGCATAGATAGAGGGAACAAGGGGATCAAAATCAGTGACATCAACGATCCCGCGAAAATATTTTCCACGAGGCTACTAGGGTGAAAAATAATGTGCAAGTGCAAGAAAGAAGAAGTGCCAATAGGAGTGGTAGCGGTTGTAGCGCAATGCGCGAAGGGGATCTCAATGAGCTGGGGACTGTACTTGCTCAATTCCTTCCTAGAATATTGCAAAGACACACATTATTGGAGCTCTGAGTTCGACTACTCATGGTTACTCATCCTCATTTCACTTGTAGGATGGAAGGAACCAATGTATAGTATGTTCCTTTAGAGAGTGGGAAAGTGTGGCGCAGCCCAATACACTTCCTTAAGGAGCACAACAGATCAAAAGATGAAGAAAGTGAACAACTATGTATTCACTCTATACCTGTCGGAAATCTAGAACCACTTATCCAACACATGGAAGATTTTCCTTGAGACAGTCCTATAGTTTGGACAGTTTTCCAACTTTCAAAAAATGCGCCATAGCATGTGGTTTCATGCAAAGAGGGACCCAACCAAGGAGTGGCTATAGTTGATATACTGCGTGACGATGCAAGATATACAAATGGAGGTACAGAAGTGACCTAATGAATGGAAGGTACCATAAATTCCAAGGACAGTTCCAGGAGGACAGACTCAGATGTAGGATAGAACAATCCCTATGCAGTAGATAGGAAGAAACAATGCGAATGAAAATAATAGTATCACACAAGTCCAAGTGGGGGGAAGCATCCCAACTCAAAAGAAACACATGATGCAGAAGAAACCACAAGGTGGTTCCACACAAGGGCCACTGCGCATAAGACAACCACGAAGAGTTATAGGAGAGCAGGTGCATGCAGAACAAGTACGAACATAAACACATGATAAATCTATGGAGGAAGAAATTGGGAAAGAGACAGAAATGGATACACAGATGATGGAGACATATGAGCCATTAGATGCACAAATAAGGAGGATAGGGGAGAAATCAAGTGGCTCTAGGAAGAATGAAAAGGCCCATAGAACACCATTTCATACATCAATGACAACAAATGATGTTCAACTAGTAGCCACAACAGTCGAAGATCGACTATCAGAGGTGTGATAAAATTCCAAGAAGCATAGGGCTTCAACTTTTGAGCAAGTGCATGAAGTGAGCATTGCATTGAAGGAGTTCATGATTAGGGAAGAGAATCCAAAAAAATATAAACCAACAAAAAATAGGGAAGAAATGTCTATTGGAGAAACAATGCAAATCACAGTGCAAGGAAACACCAATTTTATCATAACACCTAATATGTTGTTCATCGACAAGGAGGTAACACAGAAGCCCCTGGAGTAAATTGAGACATTGGACTTGGAATTGGCCAAGATCCTGACGAAGGAACTATATAAATTACAGATTAGTGCTACACAATAAATTCAGTCCAGGGCAAGGTATGATACGACAAACTTATAGATAATGCAGGAATAAAACATCACACTGAAGGAAGAAATCATCCAAGAAGGGAAGGAAAATAATATAGCGCTACAAAAGGTAGAGGATATGGAGAAACACATAATCGAAGTACTTCAAACCATCCCAGACAATGCCGGGCTGAAGGAATTATCGTCTGAGGAGAAGATGATAAAAATAGCACAGGCCTTGGAGCAGTACAAGAGCCAAATAAAGGAGTTAGAGGAGCACACAACACTTACTATTCCTCAAAAATTTAGAAAACATAGCGCATACAATACAATGAATAATAGAGTTGTTGGAGAAGAGCACCCAACTGTGGACACATCTCTTAGAAGATGGAAGATTACAAGAGCTACAAGGAAGGTAAGATAGAGTGCATGCAGTAATGGCATATTTAAAAAAATAACAGAAGACAATGCCACTTCCTAAGAAAATCAAGACTATGGCAGATATGAAGGGCCTACAGGCAGAGGCGAAAGTAGTACAGTTGTAAAAAATTACAAGACAGGCTCAATTGGATCCCCTATAGGAAAAGGCAGAGCAATTGGTCATGGAGATCGATGTATAGAAACTTCACATAGCATAGATATGATTGGAGGGGGGAGAAATATTGAGACCTCCAGTCACCATGCATATGGTATAAGCCATGGTCTAAAATCAAAACCAAGCTCAGGAGAAATGCCAACAAATAAAAAAGATGTATGAAGCAATGACACATCCGGTGAAAGATGCAAGAGTCAGTGAGTTACTCAGGATGAGTCACAATGTCAGTTTTTAGGGCCTACTGGAATAGGAAAATTTTGGGAAAGAATCAAGGCAGTGCCAAAAAGTGAGGAGCGTGACGGAATTGGAAGAAAAGCAGCACCAGAAATAGAGGAAAAACCGCACCGAGAAAAGCAATTACAAAGTGGAAAAATTGTTGTAGAGCAGTTGGGAAGTGGATAAGAATTGACTTGGAGAACGGTTGGATCTAGGACCAACCGATATTAAGTCTAGGGTAAAGTGGAAAAACCTAACCCACTTAGGGCTAGGGTTTTGTAAGGGTTTTGTCCAATTTTTCCATATAAGTAAAATCTATTAGGACTATAAAAAGGTGGTGTTAGTTGGAGAGGAGGATTTTATTGAGAGATTGGTTAGATGTTCTTAGTTGTTTGAGGACTATTGCGATATGTGGAGATCACTTGCAATGAAGGAAGAAATGTACAGTGTGCAACACTAGGTTTTGCATGAATATGAATAAAGAGCCAAAGCAACAAAACTTTGTGGACGTAGCCTAGGAGGGGGTGAAACACGGTATATTTGTGTCATGTGTATGAATGTTTGGATTTCTTATGGTTATATTTAATTCAATGAGATATATGATAAATATGTTAAAAATAATAGATGGAATAATATTGCGCAACACTGAATGAATCTATGTCATTGGTTATATGTTGTGTCACTGGTAAGAGTTAGGATCAGTATAATAAATGGGAATTTGAGGGATAGGATTTGAGTATATCTAATTCCTCTGAGAGAGATACACATCCCAACCCATGGTTGCATACATATGAGTCCTGCGGTCACCCATTGAAGCCATCTCGAGTGAGACTGCGCAGTGCACGTCATGCGTTGTGTTTCCTTCTAGTATCCAAAAGGGTCGATGGTCGAAGGGTTGTTGGTAATCCTATAGTTAGAACCTGGGTCAGCCCATAAGAAACCAACAGTCAATGATAACATAATTTTCATATTCCCAGTCAATTCCTAATAAGTAAGGGTAGGGGTCTTTGTCTCCCATGATTTAAATCACTTCAAAATCAATTGTCGTTTTAACTCTCGCAACATCTACCTCCACATTTTCTAGCCTCCCTACTACGAAAATGAAGTATTGGCTTTCCATTCTTAGTTGGATGGGGGAATACACTAACTGAGTTTTCCCTAGATCCTCCCAAGTATTTTTGGGTAAGATATTAACATATGATCCCAAGTCTAGCATGTCGTCCTTAATATCAAAGTCATGTAATTTGGATTCCAGCTTAAATTGTTTTCCAGTTTACACCGTGCTACTTTGTATTCTCCGTGTATTCTTCTCGAGGAGGTTATTGGTTACAATGGTTTGTGGATTTTCCTCATCTCCTGGGACTAGGAATTTTTTTTTCCATAACTTCTCAGTAAGTCGTTCATCTCCCAAGATCTCAAAGAATAATTGAAACCAGAGGTTAATTACATTTTGGGACTGCTCATGGTGTCTTCTCGAGTTTATAGGATTCCTGGGCATAGGTGGTGAGGCAAGGGCTTGAGAAATATTGGGTTGAAGGATTAATTTAGGAGGATTTTCCACTATTTTTGGATCATAGATACCTTTAACTGTTTATATTCCATCTTTGAAAAGCAATTTTTGTTTCAAAGGGTCATACATGTCAGCCTTGGGGGATTATTTATGAATATTGGGATGATTGTTTGCATTTACCCTAATTTTTCCTCCTCCACGAGTGATGATGTTGATTTTGGGTATCTTCCCTTCGACTTCCATCCTAAGTTTTGAGCCTATGATGTTATATTCTCTTTGATGAACCCGGTCCTCCCACTTCGCGATCAGGTCTAGGAAATATTCAGTTGCATGAACATTATTTCTGCAGTGTCAACACCATGTTCGTCTCAAGTGAGGATAGTCTGTGGACAGGTGTCCATTTTCATCGCAATTGTAACAACAACCTGGTCCTATTCCTCCATTCCTCCTTCCTCTAAGTCCACCTCCACCCCCCTAGCCTCTTCTAGGTCCTTTGGGTGTTTTATTTACCTTGAATGCATTTTGATCCAGTCTATCGACCATCACATCTAATGATCTACATTGGTTTGTAGCATGAATTTTAGACACAAATAATTCACAATGTATTATATTTGATGCAGGGATGTACTTTTTCAATATGGGGCAGTGCCTTGGTGCATTCCTGTGAGTCCAACATATTTCAAAGTACTCGGTTGCATGGGATGTTTGGGTTCTTGGAAAAGCATGGTATTGAACTGGTGCCTCAAATGATGGAGCTACAGATAATTGCGCAACTACTCTTTTTGGTCATGTAGGAGGGGGGGGAAATGGGTTGTGTGGAGGTCCCATTACCCTCATCCACAAACACTCATTTTCTAGATGCCCCTATGTATATCACTCTATGAACCAAAATTGAGGCCGTCATGGTCTGGGTAGAGTTAATTCCTGGATCTTCTCTATGAGTGTTGATATTTGTCCCTGGAGTTGTGATAGGTTTGGGTCTACTGGAGGTTTGGTTACCCTCAGACTCCTTGGGTATCTGACCATGGATTTAATCTTCATTCATTTCTCCAAAGCATTTTTCAAGGTGGCTATCCTATGAGGCATCAGGGGGATTTACGTCAAGGGTAGAAACCCTTGGATGTACCATTCCTTCTGATGGTATTCATGAATTGGATGCACTAATTCCCCAATAGTGTCCTTCAATTTCTGACTATACTCCCATGCGGACTCACCCTCTCTCTGTTGAATCTCCCGCAACTTAGAGAGATATTTTTTATTTGACTAAGGTAGCTTGAATTCGATGATGAATTTATAACACACCTAATCAAGGGTAAAGGCTTGTTCTTGCAACCCAGGCTCAATACCCTTCATTTACCACTTGAGGGCATGACCCCTCAAATTAGCATGAAATTCCACTAACTTGTTTTCATCTAGATTTCCTCTGGACCTCCACATGACCTCGCTAAGAAACCAATGTTTTTCTACTTCCTCATGTCTTTTACCCTAGAATTCTAGGTATCAAGCGTTCGAGCCTCCCGTGAGTCCATCCATTCCGAGTATTACTATTCCTACCAAAATGAATCCTAATGGCCCCATTTGTGATCTTCTAGGAGACCTTAATATCCTCCCACTGTCACACTTGTGGATTTTGACAGATTGACTGAATTTGATGGAATAGAAATTCCATGAGTATGTGGTATGAATGTTACCAAGGGTATAGATGGCGCCTGGGGTACGAGTGAATCGGGTCTAGTTCCACTGACTTCTAGATGGGCTTATTTGATATAGGGGTTCTCATTTTCTTTCTTTGGAGCAGCCTGCTCAACCTCATTCCTGACTCCTCCTGATATCAGGGCTGAATATTCTCTGTATTTCACAAGATCCAGATCTTATTTGTCTTTCCTTGCTTCTACACACTCCTCTTCTCATCCACCCAGAGGACTTCTTTCTCTCTGCACTTCTCTTTCATGTAGTCTTAGACTAGCTAGTCTTTCTTATCTTCGCAACTTCCACAACTCTTATGTCTTTATTTTATATTTTTCTCTTGGTCTGATTTCTTTTTGCAACACCTCATAATGCTTTGTTTCTTTCTTTACCTTTCATCAACACCATTTCTCAACTATGGTGGCTCTCCTCAGGTCTCACTCACTTCTTGTGATATTCTCTTGTCGATCCTCCATATGTTAAATAACCCATTCCCCTTCGTAGGTCATGAACCTTCCCCAATATCGACCCACTCTGAGTGCAGGTTCTTAGGTTTCCATCTCACTCGAGGGAACAATTAGCATCCCCTCTTCCATCAGGAATAATTTGATACACAGGGGAATTTCCCTGAACAATCTTTCGTGCACACCTTTCTTGAATATCACTTATTCTCATGAAAAAGATTGATTATTCTTTGCTGCAAACTCAATAATATAACCCTCCAGATTCGTTGTTGGCCCTCGACCAAATTTTGGAGAACCTTGCTCATGTTTTACCATTTTGGGGACTTTGATAGGCTGGTCGAAGACAAAGCGCCCAGGCGAAGAAAATATTGCGGGATCTCACCCCCTTTTACAGTATTTTTGGAATTTAGGTTTTATCTAATGGGTATGGGATGTCGACCCATAGGTTTTACACATGTTTAGGCCCCTTTTGTAATGTATAAATAAGTAGCTAGGCGATGTAAGAAGAAGACAGAGTGCTAAGTGAAAATAGTTGTGAAGGCTTTGTGCAGACTGTATGTTGAGACTTGCAGAGCTAAGTGCAAGTGATTTTTAGTGCTTTGTGCATAGACTATGTAAGGCTCTGTGCTTGGACCGAACTCGTGGAAGGAGGATATGGCGAAGTGCATGCAGATCTCCTGTCCTATGTGAAGTTGGCATTGTGTCTTGGTGCATGTAAGAAGATTGGAAGAAACTAATAAGAACATAAGAATATTGGTGGACGTAGCCCCACACTGGGGTGAACCATGTATATTTTGTGTCGATGTGATTTGTGCCATGGTGTTCATGCGGTTTATGTACTTAATTTCTTAGTGCATTGTTTTTGGGCTCTAAATATGTCCTAAAAACAACATCTATGCATTAGCCAAAGGTAGGCGTTGACACAAGCATTTTACTTGTTGCCTACGTAGGTTCTTACCTTCCGTTTTCAATACCCAACCTCTAGAGATGCAACACCTATAAAGAAACTACAATCGTAAAGGGAATGATAGTTTCTCCATTCAAATGAACAACAACGATACTCAAAGGAACATTAGTAGTGCGAAAGGAACATCAGTTGTTCCTTTCAAATGAACAACAACTACACTCAAAGGAACAACAGTCGCGCAAAAGGAACGGTAGTTATTCCTTTCAAATGAACAAAAAATACACTCAAAGGAACAACACACGTTACATTGGGCTGAACTAATGTTGAACTAATTTGATTGTAGTATTTTCCCAACTATTTAATTTGTCAAGCCGAGAAAGTCTTTTATTTCAAAGTTACCGTGCATAATATATGCAAGCAACAAATTCCAACAAACACTATTATCTATTAAATAAAATAAAACACAACTTAAAATCAATCAAATCTGCTCTTGGTTGAAAATACACTCAGCGAAAATAAAATCACTGCCACACTCTTACATAAATTAAAGGAGTATTAACAAAATGAAGTAACAACAATATGAATTGAATCTTACTGTAACAACAATCTAATAAACAACACACAACTGTAAGCAATGATCAACTAATCATAAACCAAGATAAATTAAGACAATGAAAAGAAAAATATGAGTAAATGAATAAGACCAACACATACCAGATTGAGGGGGCCCTGCCTCACCTAGCATGTGTGGCCAAAAGACTTACAAGATTAAGAGAAAGTTGCACATAATTGCAGATCCATTAGCTCCTTTGTATTATTGAAGAAAACTCTAAAATTACATAAGTTCAACTCTTTCTTACAAATAAATTCTATATAATTTCATGACTGACTCTCTCCTGATTGAAGAGGTCTTATTTATACAAATCAAATCCCCAAATCCCTGGGTTTCTCAAACAAATTGCTAAGTTTAGAGAACCGACCGCAACTGTAAATCTGGAAAATACCATTTTAAAGAACTAGTTATTTCTCTCAAACCATAGCTCCAATTGGAAAACAACCCTCGGTGAGCTCAATTGGGCCCATTCTGAACAAAACCCATGTGTCGTATTTTAGATATTCATCCTCATCTGCTCACAATATTCCACGCAAATTCGTCTATCCTTATCTACCACGTTTTTCACTGAAAACGATTAACCACGAGTTGGAACTCACATGTGTCATTTGGAGGTTGGAACCTTGAATGTTGCAACTATTGATACATAAAATCACTCGTCAAACCATCATTAGAAAAATCATGCATAATAGTTTTTAATTCATTAAAAATGAAGGAAGAATAAGCATTTATAACCACTAAAGCATAACAGGAATAATATGTCATTTTATGAGCAGTTGTAGGAAATGTATGGAAAATGGAATGATAAATGAACAATAATAGGATGAAGAAGGGATGGAATGGATGTCTATAGATGATGAGAATATGAACAAATATGTGACCCAACATCTGCCCCACACTGAAAATGTTGCATGTCCTCATGCAACTCAATACATTGCATTAACCAAGTTGTTAAGGACTCATTTGAATCTTGTTGATACAATGGATTTTCATGCGAATCACAACTCATATGAAGAAGTTATTTTGATAGTTTTATATGTCACAATTTAATGCACATTCTTGCCAAAAATCATAACAATCCAATACAAAAATCCCATGGTATCTTGTTGTTGAAATTCCTCGTAATTGAAACTCTCCTGAAACAGTTCTGACAACACCACATTTTTTACAAAGTAAAAAGTGGGTTTTGTAGGAATATTTAGACTAATCCCATGCTTCATCATACCAAAAATCATGACAACCCAGTTCCTCATTTGGAAGATATGCCCAAATCAATTTCTACACATTTTTGTAGAAAAATAACATGTATGAGAAAAATAAATATGAATGGCAA
>SNQJ01S0123940.1:33685-46764 GCA_010110895.2 Picea sitchensis
TGTTGGGGTTTTTCTCCCTGTACAGGGTTTCCCCAGGGTATATGTGTTGTTGATATGCATGTTTACTTATCTACGTAGTTATTTATATTCAATTATAATTCGGAATTGTTGAAGTACATTAAGCCAGAATCAAAGTATTGAAGAAAATAAAAGAATTAATCTGCATAAGAAATCAATCTCATAATTTAATAGTTAGGATATGTTGCGCCAAGGTTATTGATGCGTCTATCACTTGGGGATGACATGATTCCTGATGAGGGGATCATGGCACACCCTATTGGATAGTGGTGACTAATAACTTGGCTGGAGTCAGTTCCTTCTGTGAGAGTGTTGTTGAGCGTTGTAAGTTTTCTTTTGGCCCATGGGTGAGCACCGTCATGCATTTGGTTCACGCACCTCGAGGTTCTAGTCATTGGTCATCCAGGGCTGTGGTGTTGGGAGGGGGATTGTGTCCCTTAGTTTGTAGGCATGGTCTTGTTTGCTTCAGGTGGGTAGTCATTTCTCTTGGTTGTTCTACACATGTTTCGCCCAGTTGCTCTATTGCCAGTGCGTGGAGTCATAATTGTCTGTTGCCTGAAATGCATGATTGCGTTTGTCGTCAGTGGTGTGGTTCAAATGTTGTCGTCATTGCCTTCTTTCCTAAAAACAAAAAGAAAATTCCACCTTCTTCTTCGCTTGTAGTTGTAATGATGGGGTCATTACATATGGTATCAGAGCGGGTTCAACCCTGTGACTTTGGATCGCCAGGCTTTCCACTTTATTAAACCCATGAGTATTAACCCTTGCATTAATTAAAAACTTTATCATGTCCTCGTGGTGATTGCATTTAGAGGATGCCTCAAAGGTTCGCGATGTGGTGTCGTGGAAGGAGGTGTGACGCCTCCAGAAGTTCCTGCACCCTTGGGGTCAAACCCCGAAGGGGAATAGCAAGTCCTTGGGCCGGATTCGTTTGTTGTAAGGGATGATGATGGTCTGACAAGCCCCTCCCAGGTAACGTTAAAGGGCCTTGATTGACCATCGTTACAAAGATGAGGCCAGGGAACCTGTACCCCTAAGGGTCCACATCACACCCTAGCTAGTACCAATAGCATCCACCGAAAACTTGAGATAGTTGATTTCTCGAGTCCACGAGTGTTGCAGATGGTTGTGTTGCTGATGCACGATTGTAAAGCAAGGCATTGTGCTTCACGCTTTGCGATTACGACCTCCAACATGAAGGATTGCTTGGTGGTCTTTCAACTAAAGGGGAGCGATCTTCTATGGAGGAATACACTCCTTCCACATTTGAACATGGTTGTCGACGACGTGTCATGGGAATTGTTCATGGAACGGTTCCAGGAGAGGTATATTTTTGAGGAATTCATTTAGATTCAGCTCAACGAGTTCAATGCCTTGTGACAAGGCAGTTGCATGGTGCCTAGGTATGAGGCCCATTTTGGAGATACTTTGGTATGCTCCGCACCAAATTACCCAAACACTTAAAGTCAAAAAGTTTGAGTTTGGCCTTATTGTTAGAATTCATCTTCTACTTCGGGTACTAGGAATACTGGACCAAAGAAAGGATGTTGGATTGTGGGGATCCACATTACCAACATTACTGCCCAAAGGAAGGGGATGCAACATCTGGATCAGCCAGACCCACTACCATGGGAGTTTTTGGGCAAGGCCCATTGGATTCTTGCAGCAGTGAATAACCGCCAGGTAGAGCACTAGTCGACTGCGCTTGAGATGTCAGGTACTATCGCTGACCAGACACTTAGTATTTTTATAGATCCCGGTGCTACTGAGAGTTTCATTTCTGGTGCAGTGCTAAAAAGGATTAAGGTAAAGGCAGACAAATAGGATGAGTTTATATTTGTAGAGATTGCTTCGGGAGCCAAACAAAAGGTTGGAGGAAAGGTTATGGGTTGTACCCTTAACTTGGGATATTTTGTCACTAGGGCCAACCTACACATAACGATATTAGGATCTCATGATGTCATGATCGACATGGACTGGTTGGAATCACATGAGGCAATACTCAACTCTAAGATGAAACAATTGAGTTTGGTCGATGATGAGGGACATAGACATGTGATTGTAGGTCGGAACTAGGAAGTTTCCCTGAGGTTTATCTCTTCCTCGCAGTTACGGAAGAGAATGCACAAGGGATGTAAGCTTTATGCGATCCTTGCGTTGAACGAGAAGGGAGTAGCGAAAGGTCTAGAACACCTTCCTGTGGTGAGAGAGTTTGTGGACGTCTTCCTGGAGGAGTTACCTGGGATGCCGCCAGAGAGGGAATTGGATTTTACCATAGACCTAAAACCAGGGATTGAACCAATAGTGAGAATGCCTTATCGTATGTCGACCTCGGAGTTACAGGAGTTGAGAATGCAACTGAAGGAGCTACTGGACCTAGGACTTTTATGTCCGAGTGTGTCACTGTGTTGTGTGCTTGTTATTTTCATATGAAATAAGGATGGGTCATTGAGACTCTACATTGAATACCATAAATTGAACAAGGAAATGATCAAGAGTCAGCATCTGTTTCCAAGGATTGAACATTTCTTTGATCAGATGAAGGTTGTGACAGTGTTTTCAAGGATCGATTTTTGATCTGGGTATCACCAGTTACGGATCAATGGGATGACATCCCTAAGACCGCCTGGGTATCAACAGTTACATTATGATTTTATTGTTTTATCGTTGGATTGACAAATTCCCCTGGGGTATTTATGAGTTTGAGGAACGGGGTGTTCTGTGAGTACTTGGACAAGTTCATGCAAGTTTTCATTGATGATATTTTGATTTACTCTTGGATGACAGAGGAGCATGATGAGCACTTGCGCTTGGTACTACAGTGTCAACAAGAGCACAAATTGTATGGAAAGTTGTCCAAATGCTCATTTTATCAATTGAAGATTCACTACTTAGGGCATGTCATCTTTGGCAAAGGTATCGTCGTGGATCCAACAAAGGTCGAGGCTATTATGGAATGGCCCATGCGGACAAATGTCCCAGAATTGTGTATCTTGATGGGTTTAGCAGGATACTATCGATGGTTCGTCGAGGGATTTTTGAAGATAGCAAATGCGATCACAAAATTGCAAAAGAAGAACAAGAAGTTTGTTTGGACCGAGAAATGCGCGGAAGAATTTCAGAAGCTCAAAGAGTTGTTGAAAAAAGAACTGATACTAAAGGTCCCTGACATGGATTGGGACTTCTTGGTATGCACTAACGCATCCAAGGAAGGCTTAGGCAGAGTCTTGATGCAAGACGGTCGAGTGATCGCCTACATCTCGAGGAAACTGAGAAGGCATGAGGAGAACTATGGAACGCAGGATTTGGATTTGTTATCCATTGTATATGCCTTGAAGGTTTGGAGACACTACTTTGTTGGATGAAAATTTGAACTAAATATGGACCATTGTGGACTACACCACATCTTTACACAAAGTGACCTGAACATGCAACAATGGCATTGGTCGGAATTTCTTAGCAAGTATGATTTTGAGATTACTTACATAAAGGGAATAGTGAACCGAGTGGCATATGAATTGAGTCGAAGACCACACATCTTTTCGGTGTTTCCTCTTCAGGCGAATCTACGTGAAATATTCTAGTTGTATAGCGCGACAATGACTGGTACAAAGAGGTCAAGGATTTTATCGGACAAAACACAATCATGGTACCAAGATTTGAAGTATTTACGTTGGACGACGATGGACTACTAAGATTTAAAATTTGGATTTACATACCACTGAATGACGAGTTGAGGAGTTTGATCCTAAATGAGGCTCACAGAGAAGTATACATGTCTCACCCAAGAGGCACGGAGATGAGGGCAGACCTTAAACCCTTATTCTTCTGGAAATGAATCAAGGAAGACATAGTCAACTATGTGGCCATATGTCTATAATGCCAACAACTAAACGCTAAACATAGACATCCAACATGATTACTATAGCCACACTCTATTCCAGAATCAAAATGGGAGGTGATTTCAACGGATTTCATTGTTGGATTTCCACTGACGGCAAGGAGAAACGACTTGATTTTGTGGTAGTCAACACTCTGATGAAGAGTGCTAATTTTATTCCTGTTTGTATGACTATCATGCACCTGACATAACTAGAGTTTTCATCAGTGAGATTGTGAGGTTGTATGGCATACCTAAGAGGATTATATTTGATCAGGGGATCACTATTTACTGGACAATTTGGGACTAGTTTCCAAGAGGCCTTGGGGACCCAACTTAACTTTAGTACCGCGTATCACCCAAAGACTAACGAGAACATCGAACGAACAAACCAAATCTTGGAATACATGTTGCGCATGTATGTAATGGACCAATAAAAGCGTTGGGAAGAATTCTTTCCACTGGTAGAATTTTCTTATAACAACATTTACCAAAGCACCATTAAGATGGTGCCTTTCGAGTTCATTTATGGGCGACCGTTTTGGATGCCTTTGAGTTGGGATCAGCTTGAGGATAGTGTCCTAGTGGGACCAAAAGATATCCAATAAATGGGATATCAAATGAAAACAATAATACAAAGGATCAAAGAAGCACAGGATCAATAGAAGAGTTATGGTGATGTGCACCATGTAAACTGTAGATATGAAGTTGGCAATCGAGTATTCTTATGGGTAAAACTGCACAAGAGTTCGATCAAGTTTGGAAAAAGGGGATAAAATATCTCCTAGGTCTATGGAAACCTACAATATTGTGGAAAGGAGAGGCCTGTGGCCTATTGACCATCCTTGCTTGATTCTTGAGGTGTATGCACGATGTCTTTCACGTCTCTATTTGAGACATTATGATTAGTGATCCTACACATGTTTTGAGTTTAACACCTTGTGGGTGTCAGATGAGGGTGCGCTCACGGCTAAGCCGATTCACATATTGGATCATCGCATTCGATAGCTACGACGTCAAATAGTAGATGAGGTCAAGGTATAGTGGGACAACTATAGTCCGTACCAGACGACCTCGGAGGACGCATATGATATGCGCCAACAGTTTCCACTTTTGTTGGTTATATAGACTTATGATACTGTGATACACATTACTTCAACACTTGTATACTGTGAAACTTCGGAATGATTTTTAGACCAAGAGGGTGTTTATGTAACATCCCGCTCTTGTGTGCACTGAGAAAACTTATTCTTTGAGGACACTTGCTTGCAAGTGATCCATATTATTATACCATTGACCATTGATTATTATTATGAGGCATTATGAATGTGATTATATGTTTTATTGACTTAGACATGTGCTATTGACTCGGTTCTCCTGAGTGTGCAAGATCTGGACCTCGACGATGTTGATGCATCAAGGAAACCCTTGGACTCCGGATCGAGTCAGGGAGTGGAATTTTGGGGTTTGATTGTTGTATATATATGACATATGTGCATCTGATTAGATGTTATGATTATGGATTTTGTTCTTACATGATTCATTGATGATGTAGGTTAATGATATCTTGCTCACGAGACTCACATGTGGAGTAGAGGGGTCACGCATGACTACCAGATACGTTGAGGGAGAGGTGTGGACAAAAACCCTGCCACAACCTACTAGCACTTCCATCATGGCTCAAAATGTAGGTTAATGATTACCTAGTTTGAGAAGACCCATGATGTCGTGAGGGAAGACTGCGACATTCACTCATGATGATTCTAAGGGACGCGTAATAAGGTGGGGGCCTTATTCCTTAGAGGCCCTTAGTCTCCCACAAGATCACCTACCGAAGTGTTGACTCCAAGGGTTTTTTATGTCTACCAAGTCAGTCAAGAGGCGAGTGGCACCCTTGGAGCACGTATTGCATCCTCAAGGGCACGTTGTGCAAGAAAAATGGAATGAGGCAAGTGGCACCGTTGGGGCACGTAGTGCATCCTAAAGGGTGCGTCGCGCAAGGGAAACATAATGAGGCAAGTGGAACCCTTGGAGCACATAGTGCATCCTAAAGGGCACGTCGTGTTATTAACTAATAAGAGAATAAACCTAGATGGCCTTAGAATGAATAACGTGATAAGAAGGATTTAAAAACATTTTTCCCTAATAAAACGTTGCCCATCCTCAAAAATTAAAATCTAGGTCTAAAGTAATACTTGTGGTAAAAAATAAAAATAATAATAATCATCTATAAACATGTGACGAAAGGGGGTAAGAAACTTGATCAAATTATTAAAATCAAATTATGGAGGGATTTAAAATTTTAAAAGGGAATTAATTGTTTGTCACATATGCTAATTAAAAATTTATTAATCAAAAAGAAAAAGGGGAAAAGGTAATTTTCTACACTTGCCAATTTGAGTTTTAAATGGAGAAGGAAAGAGGGAAATTTAAAATAATAAGGAAACTAGGAAAAAGCGGGAAACATAAAGAGAAAGGGAAACAAGGAAAAAGAAGAAAGACCAACTTAGTAAGGTATCTTACATTTAAGAACTTTCTAAATTGAACTCAGCTAGTGAATTAGTAAGGGGGTAAGTCATTAAAGTGTGTGAAGGAATATGGGGACACCTAGGAGCGATTCTAGGAATTCTTTTAGGTGGGTGAGGGAAATAGGAGCAATGAATTAATTAATGAAATTAATTTATGGTGCAATGAAAGGGAGGGGTGACACATGTACGGGGAGGATTTTTATGAATTAAATTATTGAAGAATAAATTAAATGGGATTTTGGGAATGTAAATGACATAGAAACTTTATATAAAGGAGGGAGGAGGAGGATGATGGATCTCTTCTATGATGCATAACGTTACGCTGCAGAATTTTAGACTTGACTAACTTAGCTTGTGGGATTTGGGATACCTATCTTGGTGAGGAGTGGTAGCTTGGCCTTGCGAGGCGAGTTGGGAGCTAGTTGTTCTCTGGTGAAGTGTGCATGGCCCCTTTGCAGCTCGGGGGGATAATGGGGAAGAAAAGTACCCCTAGCATTGGATGGGAGGTACCAGTGAAGTCTCATCGGTCGGGAAGCACAAAGTGCCCAGAACAACGACTCGGAACAGATGACTTGGGCTACAGTATGCTTACTTTTGTTCTTCATGGTAGATTATTATTGATCTTACATCTTCATTTATGTGCTTTTAACTGTGTAAAGTAGGTGTTGAATTAACATTTTAATTGATAACTTAATTTCCCCAGAGCCTTAAGCTCATGGTTGATTTGTTTCCCTTGGCTTTCGATCCTTGCATGTTGTCACTGTCATTTTGTTTTCTTGTTTGTTGTGAAGAGTTTTTATTTTCATCCTCATCCTTAGTTTTCCAGTCCACGCCTGAGCAGTTGGCCAGGAGCCGAATCGACGGTCGTCACTTCGGTGCATAGTGACCTATAGATTCTAACGCCCTTCTTTTCTATCTGTGGATGACGATTAAAGGATAGTTTTTCCCAACTATTTACCTCCTCTTAGATATGCATTGATTTTTCCTTGTTGAGTGAGTTTCACGCACCTTCTTGCGACTGAATACCCCTATGTGATGCTTTTTTTCATTCTCTGCGATTTTAATGACAACATTTCTTTTTAATTTTGGAATTCGCTTTCATTTCCACTTGAATGTCAACATTTGAATGTTCATTGGGGATTGAATTTCATGGTGAATCTAATCCCTCAACGATTTACCTGGCTCAAATGTAATCTATGTTTTTTTTATGCTTTGGTCTGCAAAATCACTCAATGATTCAATACTTGATGGAGATTGTAATCTGCATTTTTTTTGTGTATGGTCGCATTTTCATTTATCGAGTATTGGTTTAAAGTTTTCACTTTTATTCCCATGACTTTTCTTCAAAAAAAAAAAAAAATCGTTCTAGCTTTCAGTTTGTTTTGGGGCCGTTTTACCCAACCTCCAATTCATATTTCTTGGTGTTTCCAATGTGTATGATCACTTCTCATTTCTAGTGTTAATGGGCAGTGGCTCCTTGACTTTGTAAACAGTAACCCCAAGAACTTCCTGGGGAACCATTTGTGCTTGACAGAGTCTCCTTATTGTTGAGCAACGAATATATTGGGTTGATGCTGTGAGTGAGAGTGTTGGCTGCTGCATTTGATATCTGTGCTTAACAACTGTTGTGTTTTACCTGCGTCAGTATTTACGTTTTTCTCTGATTAACCTTTGCATTTTTCTTTGAATAACCTTTGTGTTTTTCTCTGAATATCCTTTGCGTTTTTCTCTGAATAACCTTTGCGTTTTTCTCTAAATAACCTTTGTGTTTTTCTCTGAATAATATTTGTGTTTTTCTCTGAATAACCTTAATGTTTTTCTATACATTTGACTGGAGATTTTACATCGATTAAATAGACTACTCTGTAAGCACTTATTTAAACTTCGTTCAACACACATATAGTGGGGCGTTTTTCTTCTTATATCTGGTTTGCGTTTAATAAATTGACAGATCCGGATTATGTGCCAATTGATTTTAGTCAACGTTAGTAGACAAAAAAATGATAGTATTACCGTGCATGGACTTTTATAGATAGTGAGTATTTTAATTGCAACCAGATAGTGATTTCCTTTCAGATAGCACCTCAACGTTTGACTGCAAATTACACACTTTAAACTTTGATTTTACATGTACATTTGGCACGTATTTAGTTATGTCTGCAATTGGATTAAATCTTCATTTTCCTTAATGAGACACCTGTTGAATCGCATATTTGGGTTTCATTTACATCTGATATTTGAGAATAGGTATGGCAGTAATTGTTTAATAACAGTGAGTAGTGAATTGGTAATAGGTAGCATTGGCTTGGGTAACGATTTGTGGCATGGACCGAAATCTTGATTTTATAACAACGAGTTATTACGTGAGTGGAAGTGATTGTATTGACTTATTCCCTTATATAGACATCCACCTCATGTGTTTTTAGGAATGTTAATAGTTGACCAACCTATTTATTAGATAACTTAATTTGGACAACAATTATAACTTGGGTGTAAAGTTCTGATTAATGATTTATACAGCCTTGTCATTTATGCTAACTTGTTAAAATATAGACTTGTGTATAATAGACTGGTTAACATGTAGAGTGTATCATTTTAAACCTAGATGACAACTTTTCAACGTTAAACTGGTTAAAAGATAGGCTGGTTATTTAGACATCAATGTCGATTTTTTATACGCAACATAGATCATCTTTAAAAATGTTAAGTAGTTCACCTATTCTTATTGAACAATGTATTTTCCTGACAAGTGTTTTTTATTTATGATAACATTGATGACAATAGTAACATGATAAAGGTTCAATCCTTCTCCCTTAGACATATTGCTTAATCAATAACAGGATGTGTCAGACATCATGATTTATTGGTGTACTAATCTTTTATCTTGAGCAAGATTAATGGATGAGAGTTTAGTAGATGTATCAACTAAAACCATCATGATTTATTGGTGTACTAGTCTTTTATCTTGAGAAAGATTAATGGACGAGAGTTTAGTAGACGTATCAACTAAAACCTTTAATATCCTTTAGTTAATTCACAGTTATGTGCCTTGTGCCTTTTGTCGAGCTGGAAGGTGTGTTTGGTCTTGTCGTTACACCATAGGTTGCCTTGTAGGAAACAAGAATCCTTCGGTCATTCATGCAATTGAATTCGAGGATTATCTTTTGTTTTGTCAACTGGTTGCTTGGGGTTTTGGCATAGTCTTCTTGTCAGTTGTTTGCCTCCTAGCACATTGGATTTCCTGATTCCTTGGTTCCGTTAGGCTATGTTGCGCCAAGGTTATTGACGCGCCTATCACCTGGGGACAACATGATTTCTGATGAGGGGATCATGGTTGCACTATTGGATAGCGACGAATGATAAGTTGGTCAGAGTTGGTGCCTTCCATGAGAGTGTTGTTGAGCATTGTAATTTTTCTTTTGGCACATGGGTGAGCGCCTTCATGCGTTTGGTTCACACACCTTGAGGTTCTAGTCATTGGTTGTCCATGGTCGTGGTTTCAATAGGGGGATGCTGTCCCTTAGTTTGTAGGTGTGGTCTTGTTTGTATTGGGAGAGTAGTCGTTTATCCTAGTTGTTCTATGCATGTTTCACCCAATTTCTCTAGTGCCAGTGAGTGGAATCATAGTTGTCTATTGCCTAAACTGCATTCTTGCATTCATCGTTAGTGGCATGGTTAAATTATTGTTTTCATTGCCTTCTTTCCTAAAAATAAGAAAAAAATTGCACCTTCTGCTTCACTTGTAGTCGTAATGATGCGGTCGATACAGGGGTTCCTAGGCCCAAATTTCTGCGTCTTTTTTTTTATCTTCTGCTCGATTTTGATGACATATCGGTAGGCTATGCCCAAGGATGAGATGTCCATAAATTCCATTTCGGTCTGGATGTATCTATGTAGAGAACCATGATACTTGAGCACCAAATGTCTCTCTGAATATTTGATACCCAGCTTGGTGCGCAAGGTATGGAATATATTTATGAACTCTGGCACTCCTTGGTCTCTTTCTTTCCACAGTGTGGTCCATGTGGTATACAAGTCGTCATAACTTCCGACATGGTAGTATTGTTCCTTAATAGCATCCCCGAAGGATTACCAAGTGGCCGCGACTTTAAATAATGAGGGTTCCTTTGTTTTATTTTTCTCACAGAATGTTTTCCACCAATATTTGACATGAGTAACGGCTTTGAGGAGCTCCAAAGTAATATTTTCTCTATTCAAAAAGTTATGGATAGAAAAATACCCTTCTAGTAGATTCAACCACTTATCTACAACATCTGCATCTATGTGACCTTCAAATATAGGAATATCGAATTTGATTTGTACCTTGAAGCGGGGCGACGTCTTCACTTGAGGAAGATGTGTCACTTGTTGGTAGCCGTTGAAGGATTTGCATGAAACTATCCATCATCTCATTCCTCTATTGGATGAGGGATTCCTCAAGAAACATTTTGAAAGGATCTCCTATCCCATGATATTTCTTTTCTCCTGCCATGAGAAGTTGCATGGGTATGTGAGAGCTTTTTTCCTCAAGCAAAACAACCTCGAGACCCAATTCTATGTACCTTGACCTCATTGGGGACATGCATTAAGATGACAAGGAGCAGACCTCTATGATACCACTGATCCATATTTTATGAGCAGAACTAAATGAATACAGATTATTAAAATATGCTTAAAACAAAATAACAGAGATACATTAAAATTGGTTTTCTATTCAATAAGGAAATAAGTTGAAACTGTAAAATGCAGCGGAAAACAAGCTTACTGGAATGGTGGCAGCTTATCTCTGAGAAGCGATGTGATGGTTGCGCTCATTCAGAAGAAGATGGTTACAATGAGGCCCTGAAGGACTTTTACAATAAACAGGAATGTCAAAACACCCTAGACATCCAAAAACCTAACCCTAGGATATGAAGCGCCAAAAGTCATGTGGGCCGCGTTTGGGTAAGTCAGTACATCAACTTCTCATGGTCGTAACTTTTTCATACGATATCTATATTAGACGCACTATATCTCGTTGGAAAGGTCTAACTGAGAAGACAAATTTTCAACTGGCCCAAGTAAGTACCTTTTCCAATCACCAGGGCCCCAAATCCCCAAAAAACGTTATTTAGGGCCTCAAAACGGCCCCAGAGGTTTGGAACCCAAAAAACTGCCAAGGTGGAAAAATGTTTTTCGAGCCAGTGGAATAGGTGGGTGGCCACAAATATCCACCTGGGTCACAAGCACATGAAAATATTTCTTTCATCCTAGTCCCTCATCATGTATCAATGAGACAAGAACCACCCACAAACAATGGTTGGCAAGAGATTGTCCACCAACCTGTTGTTCATCATCACGGTTGGCCTACTGCTTCTTTTCCATTACCCCCTCCACCACTAAAGAATCAAATTGTCCAAGTTGATCTGGTTGTCTCACCCGTGAAGTCATCACATGCCAGTAAAAGATTAAAAACAGATATCCCTGAGCCTGTGCAGGACAAGGGAAAATAAATAGCTACTCACTCCAGCTCATCCAAAGAATCTGCCAAATAAGTATCCTCTCACCATCATCTAAAGGATGATTGTTCTCATGTTATTAGTGTAGTTCATCCTCAAGGCTCTAACCATTCAAAGGATTCCACAAAAAAATCATAAGGGGACAATAGTGAGAAGAGGCCTAATGCCTCTCATAGTAAATATTGATTTTGATAATGATTAATGTTGTTTCATATGATGAAGACAATATTTTTACTTTGGTAAAGTTTTGGACATCGATCATATTTTTATAAATTCGTTTTTGGACAACATGGATATAATACCTTTTTGGATATGATGAAATTATATTGGGATGATATTTAAAATATTTGGTCATGATTTTGAAAATTGGAGTTACAAGGAGGATATATTTGAAATCTAATGTTTAATTTTTATATTTCATGTCTTGATGATTATTAAAGGAAATATTTTGGAGTCACAAGGGTCCCACCTATTTAGTTATTATTTAAGACCCTTATTTATATATTATTATTATTTATTTGTCTCAAACTAATTAGTTAAGTTAATTTTACTTAAGTAAATAAAGGTAGTTGAACTACCCTAACTCATTGAGGAGGAATACAAGCTCAATCATGTGAAGAGACAAGGGGATAAAATACAAGGAGAACTACATCCATAAGGTTTTCTATATACTATTGAGATAATTTCAATCTTCATTCATTTTGAGTTGAATAGAAATATTAATCCTCGTGATGACAACATGGTCTTATTGAAGGAAACATGATTCAAAAATCGAATCCCATATTTCAACAACTTGTTTTCAAGGTGTATGATTGATCTTTGACAATCTGTGTATTTTTGTTTGCACATGAATTGATTTTCGTCACTGATAAAGAATATCTTGCAGAGTCAAGTGAGATCATTTTGTGGCAAGATGATCCATATCTTTGTTGATTAAGGTTGGTTGTCATTGATGTCAACCCTTGAAGAAAGACCAGTAGCACAAAGGTTTGGGTAATGGACCCAATAGTATTTGATGTAAATATGACTCATTATTGGTTTTTCATGGTTGATAAGAGGTAAATATGGATGAACTCGAAAGTGGTCCCCTTATGGTGAAAGCCCTCACAGGAAGACGCTTTGTGGAGTAAGAGAACCCATGCTTAATTGTGGAAT
>SNQJ01S0123941.1:4163-26663 GCA_010110895.2 Picea sitchensis
ATCTATGAAAATCATGGTGCTAACATATACTTCACAAAAATTCCATAAAATATAAAAGCATAAAGAATAATTATTTCTTCTTCTCATGGCAAAGGAAATAAATCCATTTCTCATATTGTCTACAAATCTTAACTAGCAAGAATGAATCATATACAAACTTGGTAAAATAGAAAGGCTATCTCTCAAAATCATATGACCTAACATAGGTATATTTTTCTTCATTGATAAAATTGTCCTCAGAATAAGAAAATTCTATGCTTCAAGTGTTAAATACTTAGTTCCCTTCCCATGATAATTTGCCTAACTCTTCTCTTTGAAACCATCCTAGATTTTATAGAAATGGAATGAGGCCTTTTGCATCCAAAGGACCATATACCAAAAATGAATAAAGTCAATCTCCTTATTAATATTGGTTTGGATTGTCAATTTTTCAAATTTTTTATGAAATAATAAGAAAAAAATCAAGTACTAAGCCATGTATAATCTCTCAGTTTTGTTGAATTCCATGTGTGAAATTTCATTGGAAACCAATTATCCCCCATCAAATATCTCTTTATTATGTAGGGCATAGTAAATAATGTTGTCCACATACTTGTGCATGTAATTTGTGGATTCATGTCCAAATTGACAAGAAAAAAGCCATGTCGTCTCCTTGTAGGAGTCAAACAAATTAAGGATATTAACCTGGTACATTTTGGGGATTTTTTCTTAAGCTATAAAAGGCATTAATTAAAAATGATAAAACCACCACCGTGTGCATCTAAAAAAGAACTATCCTTCGTCAGCCTAAAAACTTTGGTTTTCTTTGGAAGTCATAGAATTCTATTGAACATGGAAGGAGTAAGTGAATTTTGAAGGTTTCCCTCTCTATGTACTTTCACCACTTTGTAATTGTAATCAAACATTTTAGTGCACCAACTAGTAATTTATTGAAAATCATACACCTCTATCCCACAACCACCATTCTCTGGTCTTGAAGCCCAAACTACATTCTTCGTTCAATATTCCTCTAGTAACTTTGAATACAACTTATATTCACATCACTCAAGATATCATAAACATCAAATGAATAATGGAAAGGTGGTATAAGATAATCATAGTCTTTATTGCATTTACTTCTGCTATACATTATTAATTACCAAGGACAAGTGCTATCCAAAGGATTATTAATTACCAATTTTGTGTGAAAGGATATGTATTACAAAATACATACCTCATGGTTAATATGGTTTCATGAAATTGACAATTCATATTAAAAGAAACAACGTAAATTTCCTTATAATGAAAAGGAGGACTTAGGGGGGGGAGGGGGTGGCGTTGGGGCGATGCCTGACATTGCCTCCAGCGCCCTCGTAGGACAAGACTTGGCCCCGCGTGGATATGATAAAATTTCCTAGCTCATATGTTTTGAATATGGACAATGTAACAATACTTTTAAGAAATAATTTATGTTTCATTCAAAGTAATTTGTATTGAATTTTTTTTAATTAAAAGTAAAAAAAATTTGGAAGTGATGTTGAATTTTTAAAGTATAGGGTGATATTTTCATGGAATTATGTATTATCTTGTGCTTGGAGTGATAAACTAAAATTTAAAAAGTAAACATTTAAGAGTTGATTTTATGATTTTGTTTATAGTAGTGATGATTTCTTATACCACTTTAAAAATATTACCATTTTAATACTCCAATTTTAGCATTAGTGCTATTGGTAGCAATAATTTTCAATTTGATGGTTTCTTTTGAGGTTTTGTTTTTAATGGTACCAATTGTTAAGAATAAGATTTCAAATGAGCTATAATTTTAACGTTTATAAAAAACATTTTTCTTCAGGTAACATCACTTTTTTATTTAAGTGTTGATTTTAAGGTTTTTCTGAGCAACTATATGAGTTTTGAAGGGCATGGTTGAAAAATGTTGTAATTTTAACTTGGTTAGAAAAATGGTGCTATCGGTAGCACCATTTTTTTATTTGGGGATTGATTTTATCTTTCATGCCTATTTTATGCACATGCATTCTATATTTATTATATGCATCATGCATTAATTCTATCATGCACTACAATGCATATCTATTTCAGATTCAATTAATTAACTAGCTTGTTGTTATAGATGGTTGTCCTTGAATCCTTGTAGAACCTCATTTCCATGTGCATCACCATTCTTCTCAACTGTGAACCACTGACCCCTATTCTAAATATTTCATCCAAGCCCCACTTGACCATTCTGCATTTCCAACCACTAGATCCACTAATGCTGCCATCTCACAATTGCTTTCTTTAGGAAAAGAAAACTTGTCCCAACATATTTTGGATAAAATTCTCAATATTCATAGTGTTGTAACATGCACTACTCGATATGAACATTATCACTGTAATCTAATTAGACACTCACCATTTCCTTGACCAAACCGGTCTTGAAATACCTTTATCATTGATTGACATTTCAACATTATGAAATATTCTTTTATGTCATCTTTCTAATATTCGTTGTCATCCATGACTTTGCTCGATTTTACATATCTCTCTTCACTTCATTAAGTGATTCATTGTGAAGCACTACTTGACCATTCAATACCACTATTCTCCAAACAAAATGATACACTCTTCCATTTGCACCTTGCTTCCACTGAGCACTCTGATAATAGAGACAACTTTCTTGCTTTGGGTACTTTTAGACAAAAATTGTTAGATCATATCTAACAATAACTCTTCTTGCATTCCTATATTTTCACATAGAGATGAATCATCCACTCCATGAGTCACACCTCATCTCATTACATCATTTTTCCTTCTCTTGTAGCAAGCTTGTATCCTTCACTATATTTCTACCTTCAAGGCTATCAATTTCTTCTGAACTTCATGTGCTTGCAATGGTATTTCTCACCTAATGGATTTATGATTTATGTGAGAGGTTCTATTGTTTTTTCTTTGTAATCCATTCAGACTCTAGTAGTTGAATACTAATATTCCTCTGTTCTTCCTTAAACCTTTGTCAACTTGCACCACCTTCTCTACAACCCTACACTTCCCTTTGTATCTCTTTGATGCTTCAGCCAAATGCAAAAGCTTGACCTTCTTCCTTGTCCAATGAACCCTGGGATTAATCCATAACATACCCACACAATGCTCATTGGTGGAATTCTTATCCTCTTTCTAGCAATTCTTCACAAAACACACTCCACTAGAGTGCTCCTCTACTTATTAATAAATGTCTTGTTAATAAGCTCCACCTCTTTTACTTTTACAAACTACTACACTTTAAATTTTCCCATACACTTATGCATAAGAACTATAATGAGATGAGTACTCCTCCTTACCCAACAATCACCCTTGGCACTCAACTCTATTACTTGGAAATATTTCTCCAAATTTGGACATTTTTTTGGAAAATCTTCACATTGAGTAATTACATGGTTCATGGAATCTAATTCCACTTCCTCCTATAATTTTATGGAGAAACTCGATGCTCCCATGGAAAAATTATGCCTTATATTATGATATCCCCTATATTACCTTTCCAATGACCATATCCATGCTTCAATATGATTTATGGGCCAAAATTTTTGGCTTCCTGAAATGCCCATTCTATTCAATGACATCCTTCAAGTCTATTAGAAACATCTTTCTGATTCCTTGAGAAACTTTAATCTCAAAACTAAATTCTGAGTGGATATATGGATTCTTCTATCTAATATATTTCCAATGATTTCTTTCTTTCTCAATTCTGAGCACTAAGCAGAAAGTTATAGGCAATTGAATATTGCCAATTTAACCCTTTTGTACACCTTTTCCCAAGTGAAAAATAATCTTAAACACCAAATTTGGCTACCTGCAGAGGTAAATCCGTTGAGAACCAAGAAAATATTTCTACCTAACACATATAACACTGCTAACACTGATCTCACAACAACTCTCAGATTGTCAAATAGATGATCTAGTAAAAAAATGCAACAATATGGAGAACATGCTTAAATAAATTTTATAAAATATTTATCTTTCAATAAAAGTATAGATTTTTGTAGACCAATGTAAATCCAAAACATTGGATATGTAAAATGATATGTAAAATTTTCTCAGGTGAAAATAGGAAAAAAATTATTGAGATATCAAATTGATGATGGGGAGATATCTATTCATTCATTCATCAAAACATATTAGGAAACAAAGTATTAAGATATCATATTGATGTTGGGGAGATATCGATTCATTCATTCATCAAAACATATTATATGAGGGATTTGATATTGAGTATTTCCTAAAATATGATCCTAATCACAACATTGACAAAAATTATAGAGACTTTGTTTCTTTAACATAATAGGAAAATGTTCTAAATTTTAGGCTTGTTTTAGATGTGATACACTATTTCAAGATGAACCCTATGAGTCCATTTTTGTGCTATGAAAATAGTTATTATAAAAATCTTTCTATAATGGAAAAAACATCTTTAATCATTGATAATGATGAGTCCATTTTTGTGCTATGAAAATAGTTATTATAAAAACCTTTCTATAATGGAAAAACATCTTTAATCATTGATAATGAAAGGCCATTTGTGCACTAGGTGTTGATTATGAAGAATGACCATGAAATAAGTCTTTTGTAGTGATATCATTTTTTGAAAAATATGGCATTCCTCTTGATAGAGAAGTTAGGTATATAGGTTAAAAGTAATGAAGGATAAAGTTGGAGAGGGTATGAAAAGAAAGATAATATAAAAGTAAATCCAAATAAATAAAAACATAACATCCAAAATTATGAAGCACCTAAAGGAGACTATATCCATGCCAAAGAAAGGCAAGTGGAAACTCCTATTAGTTCCACCTATTAGTCATATTAACTTAAAAAAGATGTTGTATTATACTTGTTATATGTTTGAGTCATTGCATTTAGTTTTTGTCATCTATTAAAATAAACATATTCATAAAAATAAACATATTCACATGTTAGGGAAGGAGTGAAAAAATTAGTGAATGGATGAAGTTTTGCAAGATATTATTCTTTGATGTAGTGAGGTAGTGCATATTTACTATCTCATTATATTTTCTTCTTTTTCTTTTTAATTCACATTGACTTCTTTGTAGAATATATTTTTCATATAGAACATTTGAATAAAGGATTATATTTTCAGGTTACAATGAAATCAATTATGATTTTCATGAGCCAAAGCCTTGTAACATAGTTATCAACTTGGTGAGAACCCTCCATAGTTTTCGTTTTCTTAGAGGTTTTATTTAGTGGTTTTTTTTATCCTTATTTCAAAAAATGGTGCCACTAGTTGAACCCCATTTTTTAGAGTTAAAATTACAACCTTTTTCAACCATTAATTCTATAATGTTGTCAACCAAAAAATTAAAATTGACCCTTGAAAATCATTCCACTAGTAGCATTTTGTTGGGTCCAAATGACCTGCCAAGTAGGTAAGGAAGAATTCCCGATGGTAGGTCCCAATTAGACTAACTCTCATTTGGAATGGAATTTCTGACTAGTATAAGGGTCTGGTTGCCATTACAATTTAATAGAATAAAAGGGGAAAATATAGTGGGATTCCTCCCACCAAAGGGTTCTACCTACCTAAGTCTAATTTATTCTACTGAAAAATAAAATGTCTAATCTAATTACTTCTACCCTATCCTACGCAAGAACGATACCAAGAAATAGATACAACATAGGTTCATATCACTTATTATAGAAGTAGTTCATATCAACAAATGATGTATTAAAACAATAAAATCAGAGATTTCGTCACAAATAGTTGCATATGAATTCCATAACTTTACCACTGTATCTATTAGTAATTGTAAACATTAAATGACTTAGACAATGTATGCATAATTATTTTACATGATACATTATCTGAGAGATTTTAAAACTCCATTACACATGTAGAAAAATCCCTTATATAACAAAACACCATTTATAGTGACCAAACTTCCTTCTGCTCTTTATTCCATGAGATAGTAGTACCATACATGTTACAAGGGAAAAAAGTTATTTCCTCTTAGACAGAGCTTTCTTTTATAATTTACAAAAGAGTCTTTAAAGTAATTATAATTTTGAAGGTTACAATTACAATCCAGGTCATTTCGATTTCTCTTCCTGTCCTTTTACACTTCCTAGTCGACCAATGAGAGGCAAAAATCTATTTTCCTTCTGTCTTCTTTACAAATCATGCATTTTTTTTCCTTTCTTTTATTTTATTGTAATTTCTGTTCAAGGACTTGTTTTTTTCTTTACTTCTAAAAACTTTCGTGTGCGTCTCACTTTGCCTTATTTTAGTTTTCTTCAATTGTAACAGTTTATTAGACCCTTACTCTATACTTTTCTATCCATTTCATGAGAAATATTTTTCTCCTATCTATATTTATCTTCCCCATAACAAGAACTTAAAAATAGATAGCGTGTCCATACCAAGGGGGGTCTTAGGGTTTGATCTCTTGTTGAAAAAGATTGTGGTCGGCGACGATTCGTCCTCCCCTCAATTTCATTAATTCAGTCTGGATCCTTCCATGACTTGGCTTGGACCCTTCATGGTATCCCAACCTCATGTAATTTTTTTGGTTAAAGGAATGAACCACTCATATTTCATCACATGAGAATTAGAAAAGCACCAACCATAACATTTTTCGGTGATGTCTTCATTGCAGCAAATTCTTGACTAGTAGGGACAAAATTAGATTAGGATGAATTGTGGAATGCCTTGCCTCAAAGGAATTGATGCAGGGAACGGGGGATTCACTTAATGAAATTGTGACATAGCACCTTTGTTCATGGGATATTAAAGAATACCCCGAATTTCACTAGATATTAAAAAAAAAAGCCTAAAATCCTTTTGTTCAGCCCTCCTCCCAATACATATGTACAATTTAAAAAACCCCCTATTTTTACTAGATACCCTAGGTATCCATTTTTTTCATGGAATTTTTAATACCTTTTTTTTTTTAATTTCTATCCTTAGTATGGAAACATGACAGAACTCATATACGCTCACAAATAAAAAAATCACAAAGGTTATTAAAAAATAAGCAAAATAAGTGCACTAACATCCCAACATAGGGATATGTTACTGCGATAAGATAGCTTTGAGTTCAACGACTTAGTGTTATACTAATTACACCTCTCTTTAGTATAATACATGGTCATGCATTTTTTCAGGAAGGGGGTTTATTTAACTAAAAAACATCATAGTAGAGAACCCTTGTACCTAAACATATTTTTCATCTTCATATGAAAAAACACATGAAATCACACCAGAATGATTGCTTTAAATTCTTGCAAGACAACTCTATAGTTGAAGAACCCGATGGTTTCATTTTTGAAAATGCACCATGAACATGAATTATTGTACCCCCAAAAATCCAACAGAAGATTGTACCACCCAAAATCTAACAAGCATTTTGGATTCATGGATTAAAGGATACAAAAAATGGGCAGTGGAGGATATCCTAGTTTATAACCTATATGATGTAACCAACAAGCATATTGAGATGCAACCAAATTCACACTTTAAGAGAATTGAAATCAAAGAAGAGTATTATTCTTGTAATTTATTCACGATTCTCAAGTACAATTTGTGAAAAGACTTTCAAGCACTAAGAAAACCATGTAATTATGAATTTAAAAATTACACCATTTGGAACTAATGGATCATTTTCATAGAACAAACACTATCCTTACTTGTTATGGCATTTGAGAACACATGAGTGAAGCAATTACTCCTGTAATTTTCTCAATTCAATCCATATGATATATTTCACTCTCTATCTATGCAGAACATATAGAAACCAAACACATAAACCTCAGTGTAGTGACATCCAACCTATTGGAAATCGATGCAGGAAGGATTAAACCTTGTTAGAGAAAATAACAAGTAGAGGATAAGTGGAAAATTATGAAGTAGGTGAAATGAGTGGCCTTAAAAACTTACACCAAAACATGGAAGTGAGCTATAAAATACAAGTGAGCTCAAATAGTGCAATAATTTTGTGGAAGAAGTGCAAGCAAGAGGCAAGTAATATAAAAACCAAAAAAAAACAAACCAATTTTCAAGGCCACTGTTAAATTTTATCATAGGTCCTGTAACACACCCCGCCACCCACAGGCCGGGGTACGCTACCTTCAATCCCACCCTTGGTATTCTTTCTTTTACCGATGCCTTTTTAAATTAATAAGGATGCATACAAGAAAATATCTAACGACATGCAAAACAATAACCATTGAGCATGCATATTCTAAAGATTCAATTAAATGATAAATAGATACAGAGTGGCATACATTCATATACAAATAAATAATACCATAACAGAGAGCATTTATCTTCATAAAATAAAACACCAACTGGCTGCAGACCAAGGATGTTCCACCCAACCGTGGACACTACTGCTCCAAATCTCCATAGCAGTGTCACCCCTGAGCCAGGGCTATCAACCCACAAGGATGGTTTCATAGTGTTACTTGGATTCCTGAACCAGTCATCACTCAAGCTCTCACAGGCTTTCCCAACACTCACAGTAATCCAAGTATCCAGATCTTTTCTACCTAGCTTACACCACCCAAGAGAATGGACCTCCACCCTTCTCTGCCACACAGTCCCTCAGGAAGTCCTTCTCCTTCCAGGGCTCCAGTGCAACTGGTCTAGAATCTCCATGCTGGAACACTTAGGACTAGAAGCTATGAAAAAAGCTGGACACAGGCCAACGCATATCAGACATGCAAGCCTCAAGTCACAACTGGATTACACCAACGACCTCTATAACCAATGATACCATGGCTTCTTTTTAATAGTTCATTTCCTTTGCCCAAACCAAGACACAGATGAGGAAGATGAAAGTGTGATGGGAATTAATGGAGTGATATCTCCACCCCAGATGAGAAAACAATGAACAATCCGTGAATGAATGCATGAGGGAAATAATTGAATGAAAGAAGAAGTTAAGGAGCAAACGAGTCAACCCCCCCAATCAGACCAGGGACGAGTTTAAGTATTTTCGTGGGGAATCAAGAACCTCTTGGCCTCCCCCAATAATCTCACGTAATTGATCCACTCCCTTAGACAAAAGCGTAATTAAAAAAATAGGAAATAAACATTTATCCCCTCAAGCCCCCTCTCTTGTGGAATCATAGCCCATAACTCTAGTTCGTGTCCGTCTAGCAACCAATGATGTATTTATTATTAATAATGATCAAAACATTACATTTCTTGGGCACACTAGCCTTTTAATAATTGTTTGGGCACTCTGGGCTCTCAACATTGTAACCATACATTATTTAAAATGGGGATTCAAAACCTAGGGTTTTACATCCCCTCCCCCTTATTTTGCCACTACCCTTAGTGCATATAAAAAATAGAGTTCAAAATCTCAAAATTTATTCAAAAAGATATTGGTACTCTGCTTGCATGGCATATTCATGCTCCCAGGTAGCATCTTCAAGATGGTAGCAGGTCCACTGAACTTTTATCAACTCTATAACTCGATTCCAGAGCATTTTGACCTTTCTGTCCAATACCCGCACTGAGTGAACCTGAAAGTCTCCCTCTGTCTCTACCTGAATTAGATGCCAATCAATAACATGGTTAGGATCTTGTACATATTTATTTAGTAAAGAGACATGAAATACATTGTGCACATTCATGGAAGAAGGCAATGAAATCATTAATGAAACTGCCCCTATTCTGTCGAATATTTTAAATGGACCACAGAATCTGGTTGCCAGCTTTGTACAACTACCCAATTTCAAGGAGCTTTTCTTGGGCTTCACTTTCAAAATTACATGCTCCCCTACTTTATATTCTATAGTTGTCTTGTTCTTATCTGCATAAACTTTTTTTTTTATCCTGATTTGCCTTCAAATTTTGCTTGATCTTAACCATCTAGTCTTCCATATCCTTGAGCAACTCCGACCCAAGTATCGCTCTATCTTCTGGGTTGTCCTAGCTCACTGGAGTATTTCATTTCCTACCATACAAGGCTTCAAATGGGATCATTCTCAATGAAGCTTGATACCCATTATTATATGAAAACTCAACCAAGTGCAAGTAATCTTCCCACTTAGATGATTTATCCATCACATACATTCTCAGCATATCTTCAATTACTCGATTGACCCTCTCTGTTTGTCCATATGATTGGGGATGGTATGTTGTGCTAAAATTTAGATTTGTACCAAACCTTTTAAACAATCCCCTCCATAAATTGGAGGTAAACTTTGTATCTTTGTCCGAGACAATTGTCCTAGGTATCCCATGCAACCTAGCAATCTCCCTCATATAAATTTCTGCAATATTAGCCATTGTATTTGTTGTTTTTACAAGAACAAAATGAGAAGCCTTTTTTAATTTGTCAGACACAACCATGATTGAATCATGATGCCTTGTTGTCCTGGATAATTTAGTTATGAAATAAATGGTTATCACCTCCCATTTCTTCTTTGGGATTGGTAATGGTTGCAGCAAACCCGCTGGGTGCCTATTCTCATCCTTCACCTTCTGACATTCCATACATCAAGCGATGTAATCAACAACATCCTTTTTCATTCTCGGCCAAAAGAATTGGCTTCTTACTACTGTAATCATTTTCTGGTAACTGGGATGTTTCGCATAAGGAACATCATGCATTTCCTTCAATACTAAAATCCTCAGTTCTCCAGAACTAGGAACATAGAATCTATTCTTATGCATGCATAATCCATATTCCTTTATCTCATACTCCTTTATTTTCTGTTGTACATATCCTTGTTGTAATATTTCCTTTACCTGTAGGTAATGTGGATCTGTAACAAGATCATCTAAAATTATGCTCTTCAAGTCTGACTCATGCATACTGACAGTAGTAGCATGCATGAGATGCACTCTTCTACTAAGTGCATCAACAACTTTATTCTCTTTTCCTTTGATATGCTTGATATCGAGGTCATATTCACTTAAAACTTCCAGCCATCTTGTTTGTCTGTCATTCAAGGTTGGTTGTTCAAAGAGATACTTCATGCCAATGTTGTCTCTCCTTAATTCAAATCTCCTCCCCATGAGATAATGCATCCACATCCTCAAGGCGTGGACAATGGCAACAAGCTCCAAGTCATGTGTGGCATAGTTCCTCTCATTCTCCTTAATCTTTTTGGACTCATAACCAATGGCATGTCCATTTTGCATGAGGACTCCCCCAATTCCTTCCTTACATGCATATGTACATACCACAAAAATTTCATTTGGGTCAACAATCCTTAACACAAGTGCACTAGTAATTAATTCCTTCAATATATTAAAATTCCCTTCACACTTAGGTGTCCATTCAAAGTTAGTTCCCTTCTTTTGCAAATAAGTGATGGGATGAGAAATCTTAGAGAACCCTACTATGAACCTTCTGTAGTAACCAACTAATCCCATAAAAGATATGACTTATGACACATTTTTGGGTGTTGGCCATCCTCTAATGGCTTCAATCTTCTTTGGATCTACTACTATGCCCTGCTCTGAAATAATGTGTCCCCAGTAATGGATATGATTTTGATAAAAATTACACTTACTCAACTTGGAATACAACTGATGTTCTCTCAGCACTTGTAATACTAGTCTTAAGTGATGTTCATGATCCTCTTCAAAATTAGAATAGATAATTATGTCATCCAAGAACACTATGACAAACTTATCCAAATAATTTTCAAATATGCCCTTCATTAAGCATATAAAGATAGTTGGTGCATTGGTCAGTCCAAATGGCACCACTACAAATTCATAATGCCCATACCTGGTCCTAAAGGTTGTCTTATGAATGTCTTCTTCCTTGATTCTTACCTGATGGTATCCTGACCTCAGGTCAATCTTTGAAAATATCTTTTCTCCTCTTAGCTGATCAAAGAGGTCATCAATTATGGGTAGATGATACTTGTTCTTTATATTATACTTATTCAGTTGTCGAAAGTCAATACACAGCCTCAAGGTTCCATCGTTCTTTTTGACAAAGAGTACTGGTGCTCCCCAAGGTGAAACACTTGGACGTATGTACCCTTTCTTCAACAATTCCTACAATTGCATTTGTAATTCTTTTAACTCTGGTGTGCTCATTATGTAAGGTGTTTTTGACACTAGGGCAGTTCCTGACACTAAATAAATAGAGAAATCTATCTCCCTTTTTGGTGGCAACCCTGGTATTTCTTGGAATACATCTTCAAATTCTTGTATTACTGAAAAATATTCAAGGCTTGGCCCCTTTGTATTTTCTGGCTCTTCCACATGAACTGCATATAATTGACATTCTTTCCTAAAACATCTCTTCATATGTAAGGCTAAAATCTCCCTTATAGAGATGGGTCTTGGAACTCCTTTCATAGTGTTCTATTTTCCATCTTCATCAAGACATGCAAATGTCTTGCTATGACAATCTAGGAAAACATGATGCTTGTCCAGTCAATCCATTCCAATTAGAATATCATAAGACCCCAATGGTATGATATTTAGATCAAAATTTGTATTCACACCATTAAGAATTATGGTACAACTTCTGACCATATCATGGATTCTCCTTTTGGTTCCAGTGGCTAGCTGGACCAAACTTGATTTTCCAAGATTACTTTTCTCCAAATGTAATCCATCTACTATTTTAGGATCAATGTAACAATGACTTGATCTTGAATCAATTAAAATAGAAACAAGATGATTTATGATCTTACCTTCCACCTTGATCATATTGGACTGGTACTTAGCTTGTTGATCATCTAAAGCTGCATGTATTCTTCCCATATCTTTGACAGTTGTAGCCTCTTGGACTTTGTGCACGGTCTTCGCTCTGTCCTTTCTATGTGGGAAATCCTTGTACATGTGATCTTCTTTGCATCCCCAACATTGGATAGGTGGTATTCCCCTTTTTCCCAAGGAGTCTTCTTTTTTGGATTCACCATTAGCATACCGATGTTGATGATTTCTATTAGGCTCATTCCTATTAAAGGGAGGTTTGAATCCTTTCCTCCTCTGATTGGACTTCTCCTTCTTTCTATCCTTCCAAGATTTTTGGAGGGATTATCTACCTTGGTCTTGCTCATACAAATATTTATCCTTCCTGATGGCCTCATTCAAGGTCTTGGGCTCTTCATACGTAATTGTTGGCACAGGAGCAGACCCAGGGTTCAGCTCCAAGAGTGCACCAACAAGACCTAACTATTGGCCCTTTCAGCAACACCTGCGAGGCAGATGCAATCTCACTCGAATTAGCTATGGGGGGTTGCAGGAAAAAGATGTCTACAACCAAGGGAATACAAAGTGGATCCAATACAAGAACAACACAACATCTAGATGTCAGTTATCAACTTAGTCCTACCTTGCACATTTATCTGTCGGATATAAGACATTAATGGAATAACAATATATCAAGAACAAGAGAACATGACATCAATCACACCCAACACCAAGATATACGTGGTTCATCCTCTCCCTAGGGCCACGTCCACAGAATAGTGCTTTATAATGTATTAATATGAAATCATACAGTTCTTATATGCGCTCTTAGCTAGAAGATATTCTCTCTTTCTCTCTGTCTTCCCTCCCTGCACACCAGCTGCAGGATTGATCTTAGCACCCAGCTGAAGATCTTACAACATAGACTTCCCTCACTCCTCAATGCTTCTCTCTCTCACTACAATAATCACTCATAATAATAACAAACTTTGGATTCTTCACCGAACCCTCTTCCCTTATATAAGTTCTTATTTATACATTACAATGACTCACCGAAAGCCTTAGGCCAAAACCTAAGTGTCAAAACCCTAGATACCAAAACCCTAGGTGTCTAAACCTTAGGTCAACTTGACCCACGTTTTCAGGGCTTCGCCAACCTGTCTTTCCTTCCTTCTCATGTGGTGCTCCAAAGAATCCAATGGTGGATTTTTTCTCTTGTTGATTAGTCCACGATCCATCTTCCTTGCTGATCTATCATCCTCGATCTCCTCGTCCAATGACTTGATTTCTCTTACTTCTCTCCATCTTTTCTGCTCTTCTACTCACTTCGACCTAGTATCAGTCACCGTGTCTTCTGCGTAGTTCACATTCCATCTTTTTTGCCTTAATAATCACTTACTTTGATACCCAAGGGCCAACATGCCCCCAACACTCACCTGTGACCCGTCCCGAGGCACTTCAGATATGAACCTTCTATTTTGATTCAACTTCAGGATCCATGGAGCAGCCTGACATTTTTGCTCTCTCCTCCCCCACTGTGTGCAAATTGTCTTTTCTATGTTTGGTACCCAGTTTCAACTGCACTTGGTACCTGGACCCTTCCTCTTTTACTCTTACATATGGCTACGAGGAAGCTGGTTTTCATAGTATAGTTTCAATCGGCTCCTGTTCACCAACCTTTCCTTCCAATATCCATTCAATGTCTTTAGTTGTGCAACTCCTTCTTCCATGACATAGACAACCTCATATGGCCCCAACCAATGTGTTCTGAAATTTCCTGGATTCTTCATGAATTTGTTGTCATATATCAGTACCAAATTGCCTTTCTTAAATGCCTTCTTCTTGATGTGTCTATCATGGTAGGCCTTTCTCTTTCCTTATGTACCTGCTAATGGAATCCTGTAATAAATCTATCTTCTTCTAGTTCGACCAACTGCGCGAGCCTCTCTTGAACAATGCCAATGTCATCCATATTTGTAAAGGTTGCAATTCTTAAGCTTGGGACCAAATATTCCATCGGGACAACTGCTTCGAGACCATAAACCAAATTAAAGGGGGTATGCATTATTATCTTCTTGCAAGTGGTTCTATAGGCCCATAGTATTGTTGGTACTCTTAAATCCCAGTCATCCATGTTCACACTGCAGATCTTTGTCAGCGTTGTCTCCAAGATCTTATTGAATGCTTCAACTGTCCCATTCTCTTGTGGATGGTAGGGTGTGCTCTTTTGATGATGGACTGGAAATTCCTCAATCAAGGCTTCAACGGTCTTATTGATCAAATGTGTCCCTTGATCAGTCATAAGGATCTTTGGGCATCCAAACCTGGTTATGATGTCATCAAATATGAAGTGCGCAACTATAGTTGCACTACAGTCCTTAACTACTCTTTCTTCGACCCATCTGGTCAAGTACTTTGTTGCATTGACTATGTACATTGTTCCTGTGCGCTTCCCTGTTGGGTTAATAGGTCTCACGAAATCAATGGCCCATTTCTCAAATGATTGTAGGGTCAGCTGCGGTGCTAAAATAATTTCATCTCTTCTGGATGGTTTCCCAACTATTTGGCATACATCACAGGATCTGTAATAGTCCTTAGCATCTCTGTTTAAGGTAGGCCACCAGAGGCCAGCTCTAAGAACCTTCTGCGTTGTTGCTTTTCCTGCGTAGTGTCCTCATGCGATGCCTTTATGAGCTTCTGCTAAAATCAGTGGTTGTTGTGATTCCATAACACATCTCCTGAGGATATCATCAGGTCCCATTTTATATAGCTGTCTGGCTATAAGTGAAAAGTTTGCAATGCGCACTACTAGTTGTTTCATTCCTGTTGACAAGAACTGGACTATCTCATTGAAGTGATCATCAATATTTCTAATGGCCAACAATTGTGCATCTGGCAGTGTATCCTCTAGACTAGTAGGCTCCTCTCCATGTTCCAACCTTGACAAGTGGTTAGGTCCTTTGTTCATTCTCCCTGGATTAACCACAATCTTGAAATCATATTCCTAAAATAGCAGAAACCATCTGCATATTCTCTCCCCCAACACTGTCTTGTTGACTAGGTATTTCAGTGCGGAGTGATCAGTAAACATTTTAAAGTGTCCTCCCAACAAGTAGTGGCGAAACTTATGCAACGCATACATTATGACTAACCCTTCTCTCTCATTGGTTGTGTAATTAATCTCAGCTGTTGATAACTTCCTGCTAGCAAAGAATAATAGGTGGTCAATGTCTCTATCTCCCGGTTGTGCTAACATAGATCGGGATCCTAATGCAATAGAAGATGCATCAACATGCACGTGAACTTCCTTTCTCCAATCTGGGAAAACCATGATAGGCGCAATAACCATTTTCTGTTTCAGTGTGTCAAAGCTCTACCGACATTCTTCTGTCCAATGAAACTGTCATTCTTTCTTTAAAATATTCTCCATGGGTGCTATAATCTATGCATAGCCTTTAATGAATTTCCTGTAGTATCTAGTATGTCCCAGCGTAGTGCACATCTGCTTGACTGAAGTAGGAGGGGGGATATCAACTATAATGACAATCTTAGATGTGTCGACCAACAGTCCCTACTTACACATAATATGACCTAACAACACTCCAAAGGGTGAAAAGAAGATGCACTTCTTCAGGTTCAAGGAAATCTAACACTGCCTACACTTATCCAACATTAGTCTTAAGAATTCAATATGATTTTGTAATAAGCTAAAAAGAGTCCAATCATCAAAATATGCTTTCAGAAATTTATGTAAAAACTCCTTGAATGCTTCAACCACCACCCTGGAAAAGATGGTTGGGGAATTCTTCAATCCAAATGACATCACTGTATACTGGTAGGATCCCCATTCTGTTGCAAATGTGGTCTTATGGATATCTTCCTTGGCAATCTGGATCTGATGGTATCCTGAAAATCCATCTATAAAAGAATATACCTCCCATCCTCCTACATTATCTAACACTTCGTCATTAAATGGTGTAGGGAATGGGTCATGCAAACAGGAATCATTCAACTTCCTGACATCTACACAGATCCTGATCTCTCTAGTCTTCTTATCCTGCACCACCATAGGGATAATCCATTCTGACTCTTCAACATGTTCTATGATTCCTGCTTCTAACATTCTCTCGAGTTCGATCTTCACTTTCTCCTTATATTTAGGGTTCAATCTGTAGGGTCTCTGTTTGACTGGCCTTGCATCTAGTTTCAAAGGGATCCTCATCTCTTCCATGGGTCCTTTAATGCCCTTCATATTAGTGAACTTGGTTGGAAACAAGTCCTGATATTCATGCAATAACTCTGTGATATTGTCAATAGTGGCAACATCCCAATAATCTCCAACATTTGCAAGCTTCGGTGTTTTCTCTGTTCCAATATTGATTTTTTAAATTTTAATTGGTTGTCCAATGAAAGGTATCTCAATTCTTGGTCCTTCTATGTCTCTTTGGTCTTCTGTTTCAGCGATGTTCACCTTATTAGGATCATTGTCTTCGTCAACATTGATATTGTAACAGCCTTGCAGTTTCTGGAGAGGCGCAGTCCATTCATCCTCTTCTTGTTCCAAAGGGAGGATAGGTGCCTCCTCAAATACTTTCTATCTTACGATCTGTAACGCTTGATCCATTGTAGGATATTGTCTTTCAAACAAAAAGGTAGTTACAAAGTTCTGAGTCATACCTTCCCAATCTGTAGTGATGAGGCATAGTTCTGCTTGAAGATACCAGTTGATAGGGGTTGTGTCCAGTGTGTTGATGAATTTGTGCACCCACTTCTCTTGAGGAATGTTTCTCCAGTCTTCCTCGCAACTTCTCACATGGTCCTTCGGACAAATTCGACCTGTCTACCTAACTTCACAGTCTTCTACTTGCTCTAAAAACCGCGTTGTCATCAAAGTGCGACATTGTACCTAGTTTGTAATGTTGGTTTTGTGTGTCCCCCACCATATTGCTGGGGTTGCTTTCAAGGCCTCATCCATTGAAAACAATATTTGTTGTGTTGGTACAATCTCTTCAAAGTCCAACAAGAACGCTTCTAAGTGATTTAGACCATCAAAGGTGGGCAAGTTACTTACTGTTGTGTCGATCCAACGAACTTATCTGGTTAATATAGCACATCTCCTTGTAGATACTTCATAGATATTGTTCTTCCAGTTCTCCAGTGCTTCTTCTGAATTTGATGAACATGCGTTGTCACTTCGTGAGCTTAAGTTCCCATCTGCTGTAGGATTAATGTAATCCTGTTGTCTGGCCAGTAATTTGTATATGTTTTCTAGTTCATATATGCGATCTTCTTCTCTGATGGGTTCTATGTATCTCTTACCTTCATCGAGATCCAAAGGTGCAATGACCCTAAGGCCATCTCCTTCAAATGTCATTCTTATTTTCTTTAAATAAACCACAATGGAATTATTGAAAGACCAATCAATTCCTAGTAGCGCAGGGTACAAACAACTATCATCAATTGTCTCAATCACCTAGAAGTATGCAAACATCCTTACTCCATCGATGTCCACAGGGACATGTTCCAATCTTCCAAAGGTGTTTACAACTTGCTGATTAGCCATAGTCTATATCATACTCTCCAATTTGAGCATTCAGGTGTAGTTCCTTATTTGTCCTTCTCTTTTTAGAGACTTGGTGTATTGCTCTATTCAACAAGGGATCTATCTTTCCTAGCTCATGCTTTCTGATTAAATTTTGTATCTCTTGTACATCGCTTTCATCCTGAATAAACTTAATACAAGTATATAAGAATTCCATGATATTTCTTACCTCTTTTCCTTCTCCTGGAAGAGAAGAATGATTGAATGCCAGAGGCATTCCACATTCTCTTACTTCTGGTCGCATCTTCAATGAAGAACCTTGGTCTCTCCCAAATTCTTTTCTTGCCTCGTCAAATATTTGTTTTTCTTTCTTTGCATCAAAAACTCGTGTCTTCTTTACATCTTTCCTGAATCTTGATTCTTTTGTAGTCTTTCTCGGAGTCACTCTGTCTTCTCCTCTAACAACGCCTCCTCTAGTGATAAAAATGACTCTAGGGTCCTCTCCGCGAGGCTCAGTGTATATCAGTTTCACTTGTGGGTTCGCACCCCATCTTTCCTGAAGCTTATCCAACAATGTTGGACATTCCTCAATAACATGTTCGAATGAGTTACAATAACTGCACATGGTACACGGGTTTTGGAAGTCCCTTGCCAAATGTCCTAGCTGTGCACAGTTATAACAAATGATTTGGCCTCTACCTCGTCCCATACCTCCTCCTCGTCCTCTTCCTCTGAATCCACTGTGAGGGTTGAAGTTTCCTCTTCCTGGAGAATTGTATTGCGTAGTGTTTCCTTCTTGTTGTACTTCACCTTGAATTTTTTATATATCCCTTGACCTTTCATGCATGAGGTCATAGGCCCTACAATCCCTATCATCATGCCCCACTGACTTACAAAATGTGCAATATAGATTTATGGGTGTTTGAACATATTTTTTCATGTAATAGCATTCACTAGGGCGATGTTTGTTTCTACATACCTCACACCATGGTAAGGTAACTTGCTTTAAAGGGCTCGGGGCTCCAGATGCCAAATACTCATGAAATATGGGACAATGCTCCTTTTCATGGCCTTATGATTTGTATCTAATGCACTAGATATCTTCTCTTTTATATTTTCCCTTGTCTTTCTTTATATCTTTGACCTGAAAAGATAAACTAGTTAGTTGACTCAAGATTTGACTCATACCTGAGATGGATTCTGCCATAGGAGTTGATTCTAGTTTCATGGAGATCTCCAATGCCTCAGCCTATGAAGCAATATTCTGTTGCATTAGAGGGACTCTAATGTGTGGTAAGAGGGCAACAATGAACCATTCCTTATTCTTCTCATCTGGGATTTGAAAACTCAAATGGCCTACTAAGGTCTTAAACCTTTGATCGAACTCCCAAACAGGTTCAACTACTTTCTGCTTGAGTTCTTTTAGTTCTGTAATGCATTGCGATTCTGACTTAGGTTTCTTGAATTCTGTAATCAATGTAGTATTGATCTCATTCAGTGTTTTTGGCTGGAAAACTCCTTGGACAAACTTCATGTACCAACTCAGTGCACGGTCTCTTAGGGTAGTACTAAACTGATCTCGTTTAATAGCTTCATCGGTGACATTCTTAATACTCCACACGACTTCACATAGAAACTTGTGCTGATCAAGATATTCAAATCCATCCCCTCTGAAGGTGGGTAACATCATCTCATCTTCCATAGATTGTTTCCTCACTGAGTACGTGGTGTACTGCTAGTGACAATGCTTTGAGCGCTCTGGTGACTCTGATTACTTTGATTTATTAATGCTGCTAAAACAATATGAGGAGTAATAATACTTACTTCAATGATCTGCACAATTCCTGAAGTTTGTGACTCTTCTCGGCGAGGATCCTCAGTCTTTCCTTCTTCATCCCTACCAGATTCTAAATGTTCCTCGTTCACCATTTCTTCTTCCTCTCCACTGTAAAACCCTTCGTCTTGTACCAATGGTTCGTGGTTTTGTTCGAACAATTTCACCAGAGGGACCTCTCTGAAGATTCTTCAACTGCGCGTATGTCCCACCTTTGTGTCCCTGTCGTTGTCTGAATTCTTGAACATTAGATTTTTGATCGGACCAACTATTATACCTTCAAGATGTTCTTCTCATGCAATAGCATCTTTATCCTCAACTTCAGAAATTGTAAAATTTTTCCTCTAGGTCCCTTGAAGAAGTATCTATCTGCTTGACTATATGATTCTACTCTGTCAACAACAAACTCAGTGATATATCCTCCAATGGTGTTATTGAACTAGTGATCCACTGATCTCGACAAAACGTTATCAACTCTATTGACCTTCTTGATCAACACTGACATCCAAACCACAGGTGGTCTAGATATGATCTCAAACTGGGTGTCTTCTAACTTAGCTAGCCACTCGTATAACTCTTGATGAATTCCTCCAAAGAAAATTTCATGTATATCAGTAAAGATATACCTTCCAAACCAATCCTTGGTGCTAAGCTTAGGGTTCTTGTTTTGGGATTCTTTGAAGTCCTTTTCTTGGTCTTCTATCCACTTTTGAATCTTTGTATTCGATGGAAAGCACCTTGAAATTCCCTTAAGAAGATCCATCTCCCGACAACGGAACCATTTGTTGGCACAGGGTCAGACCCAGGGTTCAACTCCAAGAGAGCACCAACAAGCCCTAACTACTAGCCCTTTTGGCAACACCTATAAGGTAGATGCAGTCTCACCCGCAGTAGCTATGGGGGGTTGCAGGACACAAATGTCTATAACCAAGGGAATATAAAGTGGATCCAATACAAGAACAACACAACATCTAGATGTCAGTTATCAACTTAGTCCTACCTCACACATTTATCTGTCAGATATAACACAGTAATGGAATAACAACATATCAAGAAAAAGAGAACACCACATCAATCACACCCAACACCAAGATATACGTGGTTCACCCTCTCCCTAGGGCTACGTCCACAGAACTGTGCTTTATAATATATTAAGATGAAAGCATACAATTCTTATCTGCGCTCTTAGCTAGTAGATCTTATCTCTTTCTCTTTGTCTTCCTTCCTTGCGCACCTAGCTACAGGGTTGATCTTCGCACCCAGCTGAATATCTTACAACATAGACTTTCATCACTCCTCAATGCTTCTCTCTCTCACTACAATAATCACTCATAACAATAACTTACTTTGGACTGTTCACTGAACCCTCTTCCCATATCTAGGTTCTTGTTTATACATTACAATGACTCACTGACAACCTTAGGCTAAAACCTAAGTGTCAAAACCCTAGATACCCAAACCCTAGGTCAACTTGACCCACGTTTTCAAGGCTTCGCTAGCCTGTCTTTCCTTCCTTCTTGCTCGGTGCTCCAAAGCATCCAACGATGAATTTTTACACTTGCTGAGTTGTCTACGATCCATATTCCTTGTTGATCTATGATCCTCGATCTTCTTGTCCAACGACTTTCTTTCTCTTACTTCGCTCCGTCTTTTCTGTTCTTCTGCTCACTTCGACCCAGTATTAGTCACTGTGTCTTCTGCACAGTTCACATTCCGTCTTTTCTACCTTAATATTCACTTACTTCCATACCCAAGGGCCAACACTAATATTTTCTTTATAAAAGGCTGGAAGTCCACTTAGAAATATCTATTTTCACCTTCTCATCATCAATGAACCTGACATACTTTAACAATCCCAAGAACTTCTTCTCATATTCTGCCATAGTCATGCTTCCCAGCCTAAGTTCAAAGAAATCCTGCATTTTCTTGTCATAGAAATTCTCTGAGAGGTACTCCTTCTGGAAGTACTTCTTGAACCGCTTCCAAGTGATCCCACTCTTATTAATATGTTCAACTTGCTTCAGTTGATCCCACCACATTGTAGCTTTCCCATGTAAATGGTAGGTGGCAATCATGTCTTCTAGGTTTGATGAATAGTTATGCAATTGAAAAAACCTCTTGAGTCCAAGAAACCATGCTTCGACATCATCTTCTCATTCTTTTTCACCATCAAAGGAGGGTGGCTTAATCTTCCTCAGCTCTCCTTGTAAACTGTCCACTTCCTGTCTCCTTCTCCGGTGCCTAACAAGAGACACCTCTGGACTACTTATGGAATCTTTTGATGCATAAAAATTTCTTCCTGAGTATGTTAAGAACCAAATATCAATATATCATAGAAAAAACTCAGAATAAGTACTCAATGCCTTGAAAAAGAGAGAAATTCAGATAATAAGCCTCTTCGAGGGGGCAACCTCCTTATGCCCACATAAATGTACAATTCCAAGATGATTCCAAATG
>SNQJ01S0123943.1:0-14614 GCA_010110895.2 Picea sitchensis
GTCTTCCTATCTCCCCCTCTCACAATCTCTTTCTTCCTCTCTCTCTACCCCCCATATCTTTCTTCCTTTCTAAGAGTCTCACACTCTCATACTCTCTCTCTCTCTCTCTGTGTCTACTCCACCTTTATGTATTCCTCTCTCTCCCTATAATACTCTCACACACTATAGAAAGTTTAGTACATCAAAAGGCAAGAAATGGCCTTGACCTAGACATGTGAAGACATATACCTAGACCTAGACATAACAATGCATAGAAATATATAGATGTAGACCATAGACCATGAACTAGACCATAGACCATGGCCTAGACCTATTCGATAACCATGACATAGACCATGATATATACCTAAAGATAGACCTAGACCATGACCTAGACCATGACATAGACCTAGAGCTAGACCTATACCATGACCATGAACATGACCATGACCTATATCATGAACTAGACCTAGATCATGACCTAGTGCTAGACATGTACCATGACCTAGACCCCCCTAGCTCCATCTAAGCCTAGGAATAACCTATACTCTACCCTTAACCCCCTCCACACCCAATCCCTAAGTGCACCATGCCTATACCTCTTGTTTAATAATGATATTTTATGGATATGATGGTTCACCTATGGTTTATTAATGTCTTCAAATGGTTTAATGATGATTATGGTACATTGATTCTTCTTTTTATTTTAATATAAGCATAATATTTTAGTGGATTTGATATTATTTATATGGAATATTTATCCTTCTTTGAATGTTTTTCTTAATTTGTTTTTAAATCATTTTATCTTTCACATTTCTAACCTTTTTGGTGATTTGATTTGATTTCGTTGTCAGGTTTTCTCATGTCTTTCTGGGATTTCCCATTGTTTGATTTTATATTATAAAAAATACATGATTGAGATTTTTTCTTATTTTATTAGCATAGATTATGTATTACTGTAACACTTATCTATTTGAACATTCTTCAATATTGTACTATTTTTGTTAGCCATTTAAAGCTTGGTAACAAGCGTAAAAGGTTAAATTTCCTTGATTTTGTATTGTTCGCAATCCGTGTTCGGCATTCCCTAAGTTATGTAGGACAAAAAATTATCTATATGTACTCTCACACACTCTCTCTCTATACCCCCCTCCTCCCTCCCACTATCTCTTCTCTCTCTCTCCTACATCTACCATCTCTCTCCCACGTCTCTCTCTCTACCCCCCTCTTGGTCTTCCTCTCTCACCCTCTCACACTCTCAAAAAATCCATCTCTACCCCCTTTTGTCTTTACCTCTTGAATCTAACCCCCGCTATCTCACTCATTGTATCCCCCTCCCTCTCTCTCATCCATTATCCCCATCTTTCTCTCTTTTCCTCTATCTAACCCCCCTTCCCTCTCTCCCCGTTTTCATCACACACTCTCTCTCTCTCTAGCCCCCCTCTCTGTCTCCCTCTCCCTCACTCTCACACACTCTCTTTGTATTCCCTTCTCCCCCTCTCACACTCTCTTTCTTCCTCTCTCTCCAACCCCCCTATTTACATCACAAGAAAATAAATGGCCTTGACCTAGACATGTCAAGACCTAGACCTAGACATAGACATAGCAAGACTTAGACATGGAAATACCTAGACCTATATGATGACCATGACGTAGACCATGACATATATCTAGAGATATACCTAAACCATGACCTAGACCATGAACTAGATAGCCCTGGATTCATCTAATCCTAGGAATAACCTATACTCAACCCTTAACCCCCTCCACACTTGAGCCCTAAGTGAATTATGCATATACCTCTTGTTAAAGGCCCCACAACCCTTGTACCCACATATTGGTGTTCTAACCATTGCTCTATGCTTCAAAACACTTTCAATCCCAAGCCCTTAGGTCCTAGTTGTCCCCAAACCCCTATACATATTTATTCATAAAGATGTTTGGTTTACAATAAATGTTATATCCATTGCATTAAGAGTGTGCACACACTCTTGTGACTTGAAATCCTTGAGGTTGGGAACTTTTCCCACCTACAAGGAAACTGTGTGTGTTCCTAGAATGCACACGTGCTTTAGTGTGAACACATTATAGGAACGTGTGTGTGTTCCTGTTAGGAAGTTTTATGTGCCAAGAAAAATCCTCAACCTCATTTATCTGAAAAATGCAAACAAGCTCGACATTTGCATGAAAAAATATCAAGAACATACATGTATTTGTTCTTTTTTTCTTTTTGTTTAATCCATAGACAATTTTGTGCTATTACAAGACAATTGTGGGAAGAATTGGAACAAAAAATTGTCCAAGAGGAATTGGAATTGTTGGTTGTATCTTCATGTGTAATAGCAAGACAAATTTGTCCAATTGGAATTATTAGTTATGTCTTCTAGTGTAATAGCAAGCCAAATTTGTCCAATTAGAATTGTTAGTTGTGTCTTATTCTGTAATACCAAGGAAAAATTGTCCAATTGGAATTGTTAGTTGCGTCTTTTTGTGTAATACCAATACAAATTTGTCCAATTGGAATTTTTAGTTGTGTCTTCTTGTGTAATACCAAGACAAATTTGTCTAATTGGAATTGTTAGTTGTGTCTTCTTGAGTTATTCCAAGACAAATTTATCCTATTGGAATTGGAATTGAAATTGTTAGTTGTGTCTTCTTGTGTAATACCAAGACAAATTTGTCCAATTGGAATTGGAATTGTTAGTTGTGTCTTATTTTGTAATACCAAGACAAATTTTTCCTTTTGGAATTGGAATTGTTAGTTGTGTCTTCTTGTGTAATACCAAGACAAATTTGTGGTGGGGTGCTTGGAAGCCAATTTTTCTCTTTAAAGATGGGTAATTGACATAATCAAGATAGAAATTCCTTGAGGAAATAAATACCCATTGAAAATGTAGAAGAAGAAAGAGAAAAGGCAAAGTTGTGTATGTCAAAGCATAGGCTTTTAGAAGAGGGCAATCCAATTTATAGTGGAATAGATGTTGTTTTTTTTCTCCTCCATCAACACAAGAAAATAACATGAGTTCAATAGAGACCAATCCAATCAATATCTCATCAAGACAAGTTGTTGTGGATGACCAAATGATGGAGGATTCGCTTGGAGTTGATTATACAATGGATGAAAATAGAGAGGAAACTTGTGCACAACATTATGATGAAGAAGATCTTGTGGTGCAACCTCTTATTGGACAATTTGACATTCTAGAAACTAGTCATGGGCATATCCACTCTCCTCCTAGAATTGATCTGTCGACGATTGAAAAGGAAATAATTGCAATGTTGTTAACTCCATGACAGGGAGGTCAAGAGTGCCAGAATAGGGGTTCATCATCCCTACCTATATTGAGCAGTGTGCAGTGAAGAACTCCTAAACACATTCAAGTGGATGAAATTGGTCTAGCATCACTCGAAGGTCAGTTACCTAACTGTACTATTCGTTATCATTATTATAAAATCATTAAAGAATATTTTGAACCAAAATCCGATGCTGTTAAATGTCAATTATTTTTGGCTTTGTTAAAATATAGAAGTTTTATTGTTGTTAGGAGAATTTTAGGCATTAAAATAGTCAAAATTTCAGAAACAAATCATCATATTGTTAGAAACCTTGTGGATTATTTTCAAAGAATTGGTAAAAAATCTCACTCTAAAGACCATAATGCATCTTGACATGTCTTGTCACAATCAATTGTTAGAAACATCACAAGAACACATCGTTTTCTCCAACAAACATTTCACTCATGAAATTTAAAATCAAAACCCTTAGAAATTATTCTAATAGCTGAGATAGCCTTGACAAAGATTTCCCAACAGATTCTTCAACCTTCACTGTTAAGCTACTTCGTTCTAACATGAAGTTAATTGGAGCAGTTAAGGGAATAGTACATGATTTCTGGCATGAGAGAACTAGGCCTTCTTCCAACCAAAAAGATGTACTAAAATTGAGAAGGGGATCTAGGGACTATGAACCCCATATTAAACACTTTCTTGACATTACACAGACAAAATTGTATGAGAGATTTAGGACAACACATAATTCACTTAACTTCAGCCAAAGATATTTCCATAAATGCAATCCTTGGTATGTTTAAATAAACACAATTCGTAACACATGGTGTTGTAGATATCACATTGAGTATGGTTATTATAATCACACACACACACACATCTTGCATTGCATAACACCCTTTTGTAGGAATGCTCAGTTATATTGTTGATGTCGTCATCTAGAGAATTTTGTTGTACTATGTCGTTATTGATGTGAAAGGGTTGATGTCAAGTATTGTCATAGTGATGTGTTTGTATCATTGATATATTGATTATTGGTTATATGGTGATTGATGTAATTGTTGTCAAAGGGTTGATGTAAGGTGGTGTCATAATGATGTGTTGGTATTAAAGGGAGTTGTATCATTGATGTCATGTCATGGTTGATAGGAAGAACCAAATGGATAAACTCCAAAGTGGTCCCCTTATGGTGAAATCCCTCATGGGAAGACACTTTGTGAATTTGAAAGGGTTAGGTGGTCGAGTAGCCCAACAATGTGGTTAGGTAACCCAAGTTTTATTGAGGAATAATGTAATGAAGATCAATGAATTTGTAGGAGAAACTATTCCAAATAGATAGTATATGTCATTCGGTTTCCATTGATATGTGGAACATCACACAACTCCTCACGGTTAGAGAGTTATGGCCATGTGAAGTTGGATAACCCTCATGAGTTATCTAGAAGCCCATAGAAGGCCAAAGAAGTCAAATTATTCTAGAAAATCCTAGAAGAAGTTGACCAGTCAAAGTGGTTAGTCATGGGTTAAATGGTTGCAACAAGAAAACAATTAAAAATAAACTAGCTGCAACTAGAAGTGGAGAGTTTACTATTTGTGGATAAAGTGGTTGTAAGTGGACAAAGTGGTTAGAAGTGGGTTAGCCCCAAAAGAAGGAAGTTGGGTAAGTTGGTTAGAAGATAACCCCTATAGGAAGCTACTTAGAGAAGTATAAATAAGAGAGAAAGGGTCTCGTATGAGTATGATATTTGAGCATATTGAATATCCATTTGTGAAAGGTTATTTGGGAAGGTATTATAGAAAAAATTCATGACATAAAAATTGTGGCAGAAAAATTGCGGCAGAAAAATCGAGGAAGAAAAATCACGACAGTAGAATTGCAGCAAAAATATCGCAGTAGCAAAACCACGACAACAGAATTGCGGAAAGAAAACCGTGGCAGCAGATTTGGTAGCTATAGAAAGTTGGCAGTTCGGTAATGACATCAGATTTGCATATTGGAATTTTTCTAATTGTTGCATGGTATGGTATAGGTCTTGATGGTTGGTACATGATTAAAGGTATGGTTTTGGCACATGGTCTTGTGTAAGGGTTTATGGTATTTGGTTTATGGAGAGTATGGTTTATTGCAAGAGATATCTTGTTGTTTAACTTGGTGATATTGTGAAAATGGTTGAGAGTTGACTTGATGATTGATCTTTATGAGTAGATTAGATTTGGATGATGAGATTGATGAGACAGGTTGAGGTGACAGGTTGTTGTGACAGTTTGTGTTGTGCATAGTTGATGCACTTGTCTTGGTATAGACTGTGGGTACAGTTTAATAGATTGCTTTCTGTCTACAAGCTCGGTCTTGTACTTGAGGTTTGGTTTCCTCTTCTCAGTTGGTGCCGAGATATGCAAGTTGGGTATTGCATTGAGAGTTGGTGCTCATTTCATTTGGTGTTGATAAACCCCAAGGATTTTAGTCTGTAATACAAAAGAAACTTATACATATATCTGGTGTTCTTTGTGCTCTTTATTGTGATGGTTCATAGTTATTTATTGTTAATATATGTCATTGATATATGTTTACATGCAAGGAACTAAGTTTGAGTAGAAGTAATGAGTAATGATGTTGTGAATGGTGATGGCTAACTAAAGTTTTGTAAGAAGTTGTGAAAATATCCTCACACTGATTCACCCCCACCCCCCTGAAGTGTGGTCGATGTGTCCAACAATTGGTATCAACACAATCCTTCACTCTAAGACTTACAATATTGAAGGAGATCCATGGACACAAAAATACAAGGTTGTGTAGAATCAACTAACAATTATCTTATAGATGAAGAGGAAGATTTATTGAAGCTAAAAAATATAATTTTAGATTTCTTTGAAGCACAAGATGTTTTTTATCCTGATTTTGATCTTGATGAATACATTTAGGAATCCCTAGAAAAGTACCAAAGTCATAGCATGGCACTAAATAAAATACTCATGAAACAATAACAAGAGATCAAGAGACTAAAGACTCAAGTAAATGAAAAAGAAGAATCATGCCATAAGTTGGAAGCAAAAGTTGTTGATCTCAGAAGGAAAGAAGAGAAGTAAAAAAGGTTCATGAACAACTCAAAAATATTGGATTAAATCTTGGATTGTCAAAGATCAACTAGAATAATGAGGGAAATTACAATATAAATTACTGACAAAACTAAATGTTCCCATGTCGAGTGGTGAAGAAAGGGTGCAACCTTCCTGGTGGCCCATGAGTGCTCTCTCAGAGTGGCCCAAGAAGTGGTGTGCACTTCCTGGTGGCCCATATATATAATGTTCCCACTTAATAAAAGTGTAGGAAGGCATATATTCATCTTAATAGAATATTTATTAAATAGTTACAATGCTCCACATTTTGGTTTTAGATAGCTAAAATTTCATTATGGATTATCTCATTGTTTCATTTTTTAAATATTTGTTGATGTCAAGAACATTGCTAAAAACTATGGAACCTATCTCTCGCAGTGCAAAAGATAATGCCATCTTGTACAAATTCAACACGACTGGTGACAAATTGTTCTAGAGTGATTTCCTCTTCACCAACCTTTTCTAATTTCTAATTTTGCATTAACAACATTTTCAAAGACATTCTCAACACTCTACATACAATTATTGTCTAATTTATCCTCAAAGTTCCTCTGCCATCAATTGAAATTTTGGAAATGAGTCGTATTCTAGCCCAAAGATGGGAGTTCCTTCATCCAATAACTACTTTTCCCTCACACCTAGACTCTACTCCAGTATAAATGGACCACAAATTTCATATGACTTAAAATCTTGGATTGTCAAAGATCACCTAGAATGATATTTATATTTATCTTTATTGAGTCTAGAGTAGATAGAAGTCAGTCGTATTTATTGACATCTTTAATGTTAACTCGGTTTTACTTCTACAGTAAGTATCAGTATTATCTATATATGTCTGAGTTTGTATGAAGTTGACATGCGGAGAAGCAACAACAATAGCTGAAGGTAGTCAAAAAATTTTGAGAGCTCAATGTTGCCGACGCACACTCCCTACACAACCTGCAAGTCAGAAGGTCCACGTCAGCACAGGATCTTTCTTTTACCACAACCTGAAGAACTCTAATGGCTCTTCTATTTCCCTATCGGGAAATTTGCACCCACAACAAACTCTCATGGGATCCCCTCTTTACACTTGGGAGATCGGACTTTGCGACTTCGTGAATCCAGTGGTCGAGCGTTGGTCTCTCGAATCCCCGAAACCCGACAACAATCAACGCTGACCTTTTCCTTTCCCTTTCGGGATTTTCCCTATCGGGATTTCGGCGATCGTGATGTCGAGAAAATTCTTTCCCCGACTCCCGAATCCCAATTTGCCGAAACTCTGATACAATCACGAGATTTGACTTTTCAACACTGCGTCACCCCTGTCGGGACTTCGGACTTCACGGTATCGCGAATCCTGATGAAAAAGGTTCGGGACTTCACCCCACAAAACCCCGAAACGGCGTGCCACCTGTCCACTTGCTGACTCCTCCGTGGCCCACACAAATCCTCTTGGCTTTCGGGATATCACGTTTCGTGATTTCGTGATTCCCGTTACAATGTTTACAAGACTTCCACCCACGAAACCCCGATATGGAATCCACGTGTAAATCCAACGGTCCTTGTGGCTCGGATCTACGGTCCTACTCCTCCTGAGCTTAGAACCCTTCGACGCTTTCACAGTAGCTCCCCTGCTTCTCTGCGAGATATGACGGCTCGTGGGATTTCACGAATTCTCTTTAGAGAATTCCGATCATCTGTCCTTCCTGATGATTTTTGTAAACTGAACCAAGTATTCCTCTGTGAAAACTTGTTCACCCGCACACAAACTTGCGACGCCTTCTTACAATTTTTCAAGGTACAACTTCTATGCAACCCTTTCAGCGATTATAAGGCTTTATCCCTCCTGAGCTTCCTTATAACTCTGAGCCTTAGAAAAAACTCTTGCGCGCACTCCTTGCGACAACCTCCAGACACTTCCAATTGCTGAATTTCCTTCGACCCTGCGCACACCTGCAACAGCAGTCTCTCAATGCTTCACTCAGGTTTGCACCCCTGAGGCTTCGCTCAGCCTGCACACTCCTTGCACGACTCCTGTGCCCAACCGCACCTTTTGTGTGAATGAGAACAAAAGCTATCCCTATCTGAACCCTTTGTCAACGCATGCCTTGTAGACAATTCGACTGCACTCCTTGCAGGAACCCTTGTTCAGATAAAGAAACAATTGAAACTCATTCCTACTTCCTTTCAGACTTCAAACTCAAACATGAAATCATATACACAGCATATAAAGCAAATGTATAACATGAAGAAAACATTCATGAGCATATCATTCAACATCAATACACAGAGAACAAACACGAAACCATGAATTTGAATCAACCTCTTTGTATTAATCCAAATATCTGTACATGGGTGTTCTTACACAGCTCTCTACTTCTCTTCTATGCTCTCTCTGATTATGTTACAATGCATAATGAGGGTGTCTATATCCCGTTTCCCTCTTGCGCTCTAAAACTATCTAATCTACACATTCAATTCTACCTACCTGCATTAACTACTATAAATGCCTTCTACCTACTAAGGACAAGAGCGAATTGCTCAAGGTCCGTTTACATTATACAAGTGCACTTCTTCTTAATGGCTTCATTTAAGATCGTGCAATAACTTCGAGGTAATTTCAAAATTTGTGCTGGTGCTTGTCCAACTGTCTTTTGCTCCTGCGCTGGCTCGCTTGATGTTGACGATGCTCCTGCATCATACTCCCTCGCTTGAAACTTTTCATGGGCTCCTGTCCATGAGCTCACACATGGTCTGTCCATGCTTCTATATCTCTGCTTCGTTCTCCCAGCTGGCATCTTCAACTGGATGGCCTTTCCATTTGACCAGATACTCAAAGTATTGCTTCCGCCTAGTCTTTTTGCTCACTCTTTTATCCAGTATGTGCTCCATCTGCATCTTATCTGCAACTGACATCTGCTTTGTCCACTGGATCACTGGCTACTCATTTTCTGTCGCTGCTTCCCCAACTCTATATGGGTACAAATACGAGATGTTGAATATTAGATAAATTTTGATCCCATCGGGTAATTCAATCTCATAAGCATTCGCCCCAAATTTCTTCAAGACCCTACATGGCCTGATTTTCTTCATCTTCAACTTATTATATGTTCCTCTTGGGAACCTTTCTTTTCTTAAATGTGCCAGAATCAAATCACCAACCTCAAACTGAAGTTGTCTCCTATGCTGATCTACTCTACACTTGTATTCCTGACTTGAATTCAACAGTCGCTCCTTCACCTGGCTGTGAAGTTCTTTCATCGCCTCTGCGAAATTTTCTGCACTAGCGCTCCTAGTTGAAATCTGTTCTGAATCCCTTAATTTAGAAATTCCTCTCGGCTACATGCCATAGACAACCTGAAATGGAATCTGCCCTGTGCTCCTGTTAACTGAGTCATTATAAGAAAATTCTTCCTGTGGTAATATGTTGTCCCACTGGCTGTGGTGTTCTGTCACCAGGCTTCTTAGTAAGTCTCCCAGACTTCTGTTCACCACTTCTGTCTGTCCATCCATCTGAGGATGATAAGATGAACTAAATGACAAGTTAGTTCCTATCTTCTTCCATAAGGTTCTCCAAAAGTGCCCTATGAACTTTGTATCTCGATCCGAAACTATGCTTCTTGGTAAGCCATGAAGTCGAATGATTTCTTTGAAAAACAGATTTGCAATGTGAGTTGCGTCACTGGTTTTCCAACATGGAATGAAGTGTGTCATATTGGAAAATCTATCCACCACCACAAATATTCAATCACAACCTCTTTGTGTTCTTGGCAACCCCAATGTGAAATCCAAGCTGATTGCATCCCACGGCCTTTCAGGTATGGGCAATGGTTGATAAAACCATGCATTCTGCTTCCTTCCCTTCGAATGCTAGAAAATTCTGCATCTGTCTACGAATCTCTTGACATATGCTCGCATTCCCGGCCAAAAATATGATTCATTCAGCTTTGCGAACGTCTTGTCATGACCAAAGTGCCTTGCCAATCCTCCACTGTGTTTCTCCTTTAGAAGATTCTCCCTCATGGAGCATTTCGGAATACACAGTTGATTACCCTTAAATAGTAATCCTTCCTGGATCATGTATTCTGCCCACTGGCTTCTACCCCTACGAATTGGATTCTCAGTTGCTTCATACGCCTCCTTAAAATATGGATCATCAACGTACATGTCCCTGAGATCATCAAAACCCAATGTTTTGACTCTAAACTCCTGCAACAGCAAACACTTCCTGCTCAAAGCATCAACAACTTTGTTAGTAGTACCAGAAATATGTTTAATCACAAAAGTGAAATTATTCATATACTCAACCCATTTGACATGTTTCTGATTCAACTTTTACTATTGAGTCACAAACTGCAATGCATGATTGTCACTGTACAAGACAAATTCTTTCGGGATCAAGTAATGCCTCCATTTCTTCAATGCCTGAATGATAACATAAAAATCCTTATCATAAGTGGATTAATTCACCTTTGCTTCATTCAACTTCTCACTGAAGTATGCTATTGGCCTGTCTTGTTGACTCAAGACTTCCCCCATTGCAAATCCGCTTGCATCGCATTTCACCTAAAATGTCTTCTGGAAATCTGGCAACACCAAAACTGGTTGTTCCGTGATCTTCCTCTTCAACAGATTAAAACTTTTCTCAGCCTCTTCTGTCCAGTGAAAATATTTGTGTCTTTTATTCACTGTATCCATCATCACTGCACTAATTCCACTGAAATTCTTGATGAACTTTCGGTAGAAACTAGCCAATCCGTGAAAACTTCTCACCTCAAAGACATTCTTCGGTGATGTCTAATTCTTGATTACCTCCACCTTATCTGGATCCATCCTCAACTCATTTTCCGAAATAAAAAATCCCAGATAAATGAGCTCTGTCTTCATGAATGAGGATTTCTTCATGTTTATCAACAACTTTTCCTGCTATAACCTCTGCATCACTGTAGCCAAATGCCTTAGATGCTCTGCCACTGTTTTACTGTAAACTAGTATGTCATCCAAATATACAATGACAAATTTTTTGATGAACTCCCTCAGGACTTTGTTCATCAACCTCATGAAGGTACTCGGTGCATTTGTTAAACCAAACAACATAACAAACCATTCATACAACCCTTCGTTGGTTTTGAATGCGGTCTTCCACTCATCACCTTCTCTCATGTGGATTTGATGATAACCGTTCTTCAAATCAATCTTTGAAAAATACTTTTCTCCACTCAAGCAATCCATCAGATCATCCATCCTTGGTAATGGAAATCTGTACCTGATGGTTATCTTGTTAATCACCCTCGAATCAGTACACATCCTCCAACCTCCGTCTTTCTTCGGACTGAGTACTGTTGGAACAACACATGGACTCAAGCTTTCCCTGACTAATCCTTTGTCCAACAACTCCTGGACTTGTCTTTTAACCTCTTCATTCTCTTGCGGCGTCAATCTGTATGCGGATTTGTTTGGAAAACTAGCTCCTGGTATGAGATCAATATGATGAATCACACTTCTGATCGGTGGCAACGAACGAGGTAATTCGTTCACTACTATATCAGCGAACTCTTCTAGCAGTTCCTGAACTTCTTCTGGTAAATCATCCACTCTTGTGCTAGTCAAAACAATTTTAGGCTTTCTGACCACAATGAACTGTGGATCTTCCTTATTATTAACCTCTGTAAGAAGTTCCTTCCCACTCATGAGAAGTATAGTGTTGCTTACTTCCGGTTTCACCTCCTTATCCTTAATTGGAAGTAACATGTGTGTCCTCCCATTCTTCTCTAGGGTGTATGTGTTCATTCTGCCATCATGAATCACATTCCTGTCATATTGCCATGGTCTACCCAACAATAGATGACAAACATCCATAGGAATGACATCACACAATATCTTATCATTATATCGCCCTATCTTAAATTCAATTAAACATTGTTTAGTGACAGTTACCCGGTGTCCTTTTTGTAGCCACGAAACTCTGTATGGGCTTGGATGATCAATCGTCTCCAGCTCCAGCTTTTCTACCATTTCTGTCGAAACGATATTATCCATGCTACCACTGTCTACAATGACCTTGCATACCCTATCCTTGGTCTTGCAAGTAGTCCAGAAAAGTCTGGTCCTTTGGACTGAACTCTCCACCTCCATATACCCATGTTATTAGCCTGATAAATCAGATTAAGTCTCATGGAGAAACCAAAGAGGACAAAAATTTTGTTGAGAAGGTACTTAGGAGTATTCCTCTTAAATTTGATACCCTTGTTGTGACTTTAGAATAAAAGAAAGACCTGGGTCAGTTTAGTCTAGATGAACTGCAAGCTTCCCTCATTAATCATGAATCCAAGTTGAATGGGTCAAATATTCCATTAGAGAATGCATTTTCCACACAATCATCTATAAGCGGTGGAAGAGGAAGGGGGAGAGATAACTCTAGAGGTAGAGGAAGAAGTTTTGCTAGAGGTGGATGCAGTGTCCTGGAAATACTAGTGGAAGAGGACAAAGTCAAAATACCAGTCAACCAAGTGGTCAGAGAACTAATAAATAAAATATTCAGTTCCATTACTTAAAAAGTATGGATATTATGCATATGAATGCATAAAGAGACAGTATAATAAGAACAAGCAAGGTCAAGATCAGTCAAACAATGCAAATAGTCTCTATAGTCCTATGTTTATGGCGTGTGTTGAAGCAATGCCTATAGTCTCACCAGTTGAATGCAATGTTTCTCAAGAAATTCCATGTAACATATGGTATATAGATTCAGGCTGTAGTAACCACATGATAGGAAACACATAATTTTTTTCTAGTTTGGATAAGTTAGTCCAAACCAAGGTTACACTTGGAACAGACATCCAAGTCACTGTCTTAGGCAAAGGCAATATAAACATTTTAACTAAACAAGGATAACAAAAATTTATGCCTGATGTATATTATGTTTCTGGTCTAAAGCATAATATGATGAGCACATGACAGTTGTTACAGAAAGGATACATCATCTATATGGAATATAATCACTATGTGATTATGGACAAATATCCAAGCAACCAACTTATTGCAAGAATTCAAATGACAAGTAATAAAATTTTCCCATTGACATTGAAGCCAACTAAGAAGAAAAATACAACACTAGTTGTTGATAAAGCAAAATATGTGCAGTTAGACACATAATTTATAACAAAAAGAGCGTGCATTTCCAATGAATAAAATAATGTGTGCAATATCAAGAAAGGAGAAAGTAGCGCAGAGATGCACGCAACATTCCAATATAAAGTACATGATGATTCTTGGTTATGGAATTTCATATTTGGACATTTAAACTTTGGAGGTCTGAAGTTGCTACACACAAAGGATATGGTAAAAGGTTTTCCATTGATAGAAAAACCAGAAAGAATATGTGAAGGTTGCATATTTGGAAAGCAACATAGAGAATCATTTCTAGTGGGTAAGTCATATAGAGAAAAAGCGCCACTGGAAATTGTACATTCAAACATTTTTGGACCAATGCAAATACCAACTATAGGTGGAAGCACCTCTTTTCTGACATTTATTGATGATTTCTCAAGAGAGACATGGATTTATTTCCTAAAGCATAAATATGATGCATTGGGTTGCTTTCAACAGTTTAAATCACTTGTGTAGAAGCAAAGTGGTTATTACATCAAGTTTATAATAATTGATAGAGGAGGAGAATACATCTCAACATAATTTTAGAACTTTTGTAAATTTCATGGCATATATAACCAATTTACCACGTGGTATACACCACAACAGAATGGTTTCGTGGAAAGAAAGTACATAACCATCATGGAATGGTGCATAGTATGTTGGCAGCCAAACATTTGTCAAATGAATATTGGGCTAAACAGGTAGCAACTGCAGTATACATCATGAACAAATGTCTGACAAAGAGTGTGAAGAACAAAGTTCCTCCAGAAGCCTGGACAGGTATGAATCATAATGTGGCGCACTTAAAAGTTTTTGGTTGTGTCGCATATGCACATGTTCCATATGAGCTGAGAAAGAAGCTGGATAACAAAGGAAAGAAATGTGTATTTGTTGGGTATTCTAAATAAACAAAAGGATACAAGCTGTATGATCCTGTCATAAGAAAAGTCTTAATCATATGCTGTTAAGCCCTAATGTTGGCTCATTACCCCTTAATTGGGGCATATTAGATTAGTAATGTTATTTTATTTATGTCGGCTTTAGGCCATTAGTTGTAATTTAGATTAGTAATGTTATTTTAATTATGTCGGCTTTA
>SNQJ01S0123943.1:14624-34938 GCA_010110895.2 Picea sitchensis
GAATCATCTTGTGCTTGAACATTTAAGTGGGGTAAAAGGAGGTTGCCCCCTCGAAGAGGCTTATTATCTGAAATTATCTCTTTTTCAAGGCGTTGAGTACTTTTTCTGAGGTTTTTCTATGCTATATTGATGTTTGGTTCTTAACATATGCAATGTTTAGTTCATGGAGAATGGAGCATGGGATGGAAGCATAGCAAATAAAGTCATAATTATTGATGTTATTGAGAATGATGACACATAAGAAGAGGTGGTTAAAACACCATGTACAAGTCAGTACGTAGTTCCTTCTACAACTGCGACACAAACCCTAGAACAAACTACTCCAATGAGAATAGCAGGTGTGCAGTCTACACCTAGAGCGCAACAAACACCAACAAGAATTCCAAGTAGTTCTACATCCCCAAATCCAACATTAGCAAGTCTTTTACCAAGACAAGAAGTCTACGCGACATCTATAATGAGGACACAACAAATTCATTTTCATTTTTTGATATGTTTTCACAAATAGATGATCCATTAACTTTTGAAGAAGCAGTTAAAGATGATGTATGGGCTCAAGCCATGGACGAAGAAATCAGATTCATAGAGAACAACGAGACATGGAAGTTAGTAGATGTACATGAATACAAGGATGTGATAAGTGTCAAGTGTATTTATAAGACCAAGAAAGATGCAAAAGGAAATGTGTTGAAGCAAAATGCAAGGCTAGTTGCAAGAGGGTTTACACAACAACCTGGAATTGATTTCAATGAAACAATTTACCCTCTTGTGCACATGGACACAGTAAGAACTGTATTATCCATTTCCATGCAGAACAAATGGCCAATTTATCAAATGGATGTAAAGTCAACATTTTTGAATGGACATTTAGAAGAAGAAGTGTATGTGTAATAGCCACAAGGCTATGAGGTTCCAGGACAAGAATACAAAGTGTACCGATTGAAGAAAGCACTGTATGGATTAAAGAAAGCACCCAGAGCTTGGTACAGTCGCATAGATTCCTACCTCACACAAAATGGATTTCAAAGAAGTGAATGTGATCCAACACTATACATCAAAGAAAATAAGTAAGGTAACATGTTAATTATTTGCTTATATGTAGATGATTTGATTTTTATAGGTGATTTTTGCATAGAAGAATTTAATTCAGTCACGAAGGATGCATTTCAAATGACTAATTTAGGACTTATGAGATATTTTCTAGGTATTGAAGTTCACGAGTCCAAAACTGGTATATTTATCTCACAATATAATTATGCACATGAAATTTTGAAGGTTCATGGAAACTCCAAAAGCATCACATTTGAAGGCAAGAAAAATAATTCCGAGATATGTAAATGGAATAAAAGATTTTGGCAATAGATATTTTACTTCAGATGATTTCAGACTTATTGGATACACTAACAGTGATTGTGAAGGAAACATAGATGTTAGGAAAAGTACCTATGGGTACACATTTCATTTTGGAATAGGTATAGTATCATGGGCATCAAGGAAGCAGCCCATAGTGACTCTTTCTTCAGCAGAAGCAGAGTATGTCACAACTACAAGTGCAAGTTGTCAAGCAATTTGGATGAGAAGAATGTTAAAAGATCCGTTGCAGGAACAACATGAACCAACTACAATATTTTGTGACAACAATTTAGCCATTATGTTATCAAAGAATCATGTGTTTCACAAGAAAACCAAATACATTGATACAATGTATCATTTTATCAGAGAATTGGTGGATAACAAAGAGATTTGTTTAGAATTTTGCATGTCAAAAGAAAAAATTGCAGAAATATTTACAAAATCTTTAGCAAGAGATGCATTTCAGCATCTGTGCAGTAATTTGGGAGTCAGTGCAGTAATTTGGGAGTCAGTTCAAGCAAATTCAATTTTTTGATGTAAAATTTGTGTATCATGTAAATCCCACCTACTTAATATTAAGGGGGAGTGTTGGAAATAGTAATTACAAGTCAGTGAGCTTTACATCTCCACTGATTTGTCAGTCAGTTAGTCAGTCATCAGTCTACAAATACAAATTCACAAGTTTATTGAAACTCAGTTTTATCAGTGAGCAAGCAAGGGAGTTAATTAATCGAGCCGATCTTTATCTTTCACGAGTCCAGTTAAGTAGATATAGGTCAGTCGTATTTATTGATGTCTTTAATGTTGAGTCAGTTTTACTTCTACAAGAAGTTTCAGTCTTATCTATATATGTTCAAGTCTATAGGAAGTCGACATGCAGAGAAGCAACAACAATAGCTGAAGGTAGTCGAAGAAGTCTAAGAGCTCAAGCTTTGTCTATGTGTATTCTGCAAGTTGTAGAAAGTGTTTATAAGTCGCTCTAGATCCAAAGCTCATCTGAGTTATTGTATTCTATTTTATCTTACAACCCCAAAGTTTAATATATATTAAGTTTTTTTCAGTGTTGTCATACTTACATGTATTTATGAGTTTATGTGCTAAGAATAACATTGTGTTTTTATTCATCTATAAATTGTTCATCAAGTGTTTTATCACAGTGCACAGTAAATCATGCAGTATGTGCATTGCGCAGTAAGTCCTGAGAGTTCAATCATGAAGTTTTGTGGCATGTAGTATTTTTACTTGCGTTGTGCAGAATCTGTCTGCACGTTGTAGATCTAAGAGTCTTTTCAAGGTGTGAACGAGGTACTTTTCAAAGTGATAACTCACGTCGAACCATTGAGCATATATATCATGCTACCTCACTATTTTTTAGTGTTGAGGGCGAGGGATAAGCACTCCTGAGAAGAAATAAGCGTCACAAACAAGTCTTCTAAGGGTGACCTGGAATCAAAGAGATGGGATCTGTCCAAAATATTACAAATTTGCAAGGTGAGTTTTTTTAATTTAGGAGAAGTCTAAATTATTTGGACTTTTTAAAGGTAATTATTATTGAAATTGAGATATACATATTTTATCGGATTGTAAATTTTCACATTAAAATTACATTTTTAAATGCATAAATAAATTAATAATTTTAAAAAATCTCATTTATCTCAATTATAAAATCTCAACAACTAATAGTTATTCCAATAATCCTTTTAAATGTTTAACCAATTTTTAAAAAAATATTAAAAACAATATGCCAAACAATGAAATTGTAACATGTTTAACCTTCACTTCACTTAATAGAATTTCATCTTGCCTTCTCAGAACCTTCACTCCACTTAAAAGAATTTCATCTTGCCTTCTCACAACCTTCACTTCACTTGTCATATCTACCACAATCGTTGACGAAATTTGACAACGATCAATGCCTCACAACCAACAAGATGTGCAGGAAATTAATGGTGCAGAAGTAATCGATTGTTCCATCTATGACACGTGAAGGGAAAGTTGCAAGGAATCATACTAACCCAACTTTCAACGAATCATCCTCACACAACTTGCAAGGAATGAGTTGTTCGATCATGGAGTCAAAACATAATATAATATAAACATAATATTGTATAGTTTTAGTAGTTTATTAATTAATTTCAAACAAGTTGAAATCTAACCTATTATGGATAAGTGTAGACACATCTTTGGAATTTGTTGAACATACATCAAATGTATTTAGACTCTATCTTCTGATTATTAAAGTGATTTTTCAATTACATATTTTATTTCCATAGAGTTATCGTGTTAGAAAGAAAAGTGTTTTTAATTTTTATGGAAAAATTAAAAGAAATCGTACTCAACCCCTTCATTTACAAAAGTTTTTTTTAGATCAAGATTATATAGAGATACCACATCCCCAAAATTTACATTCATATAACATAACATGAGTGACAAGAGTATCAAAGAGGAGTTTTTTCTTATATATAACATCTACCATATACTAGATTATATAGAACATCTAACAAAAGTATCTAAGAGTCTTTTCAAGGTGTGAACGAGCTACTTTTCAAAGTGAGAACCCATGTTGAACCATTGCACATATATATCATGATACCTCACTGATTTTTATTGTTGAGGGCGAGGGCTAAGCACTCCTGAGAAGCAGTAAGCGTCACAAAAAATTCCTCTAAGGGTGACTTGGAATAAAAGAGATGGGATCTGTCCAAAATCTTACAAATTTGCAAGGTGATTAGTAAAAAATTATGTCAGTTTACAAAGTTTTGATAGAAACTGGTACTTCATAATTTGGGACAAGTTTGTTTTAATTTAGGAGAAGTCTAAATGATTTGGACTTTTTAAAGGTAATTATTATTGAAATTGAGATATGTATTTTTTATCGGATTGTAAATTTTCACATTAAAATTATATTTTTAAATGCATAAATAAATTAATACTTAAAAAAAATCTCATTTATTTCAATTTTAAAATCTCAACAACTAATAGTTATTCCAATAATCCTTTTAAATGTTAACCAAATTTTTAAAAAATATTAAAAAAAAAAATTCCAAACAATGAAATTGGAACATGTTTAACCTTCACTTCACTTAAAAAAAATTCCGCTTTCCTTCTCGGAACCTTCACTCCACTTAAAATAATTTCCTCTTGTCTTCTAGGAACCTTCACTTCACTTGTCATATCCGCCACAATCGTTGAAGAAATTCGACAATGATCAATTCCTCGCAACCAACAAGACGTGTAGGAAAGTAATGGCGCGGAAGTAATCGACTGTTCCATCTATGACACATGAAGGGAAAGTTGCAAGGAGTCATACTAACCCAAATTGCAATTAATCATCCTCACACAACTTGTAAGGAATGAGTTGTTCGATCATGGAGTCAAAACATAATATTGTATAGTTTTAGTAGTTTATTAATCAATTCCAAACAAGTTGAAATCTAACCTATTATGGATAATTGCAGACGCATATTTGGAATTTGTGGAACATACATAAAATGTATTTGGACTCTATATTCCGATTATTAAAGTGCTTTTTCATCTTCACATTTTATTTCCATGGAGTTATCATGTTAGAAAGCAAAGTGTTTTTAATTTTTATGGAAAAAATAAAAGAAATCGTACTGAACCCCTTCATTTAAAAAAGTTTTTTTTAGATCAAGATTATCTAGAGATACCACATCCCCAAACTTTACATTCCTATAATATAACATGAGTGACAAGAGTTTCAAAGATGAGTTTTTTCTTATATATAACATCTACCATATATTGGATTATATAGAACATTTTTCAACATAAAAAATAATGTTAATATATAATTAAATAACAAATAACAAATAATTATCAAGTCAGGGTAGAAAATGTAACTTCTCACTTATATTATTGCATTAGCTTGAAACTCAATAAATATATAAAAATTGATTGTTTGTCTTCCCTAATGGGTGATTCATACGATTACCTACGACTCTTCATATTTACAATTTATGTTACAAGTACCGCAATCCCAAGGATTACATGTCAACATTCCCCCCTTAATCTGAAGGGGTGTTTGTGAGTCTAAGCATCATTATGAACTTTTCAAAATTTTCTTTTCCAATCACTTTGGTGAAGATATCATCAATTTGTTCATTTCTGGAACAATATCTCAAGTGAATAGTCTTGGATTCTACATGATATCGAATCAAGTGATATTTTGTGTTGATGTGCTTAGTTCGATCATGGAATCTGAGATTCTTGGCCAATTTGATTACAGAGGTATTGAAAACTAGAAAAAGAGTAGAATTCACTTGTTTCTCCTGTAAATCTACAAATATTTTCCTGAACCACACAATATCTTTCATTGCTTCTGCAACTGCTACATCTTCTTCCTCTGTTGTGGAATTTGTTCGAACTAAGTGTTTGTGTGATCTGTGGGATACAAATGTTGATCTGCGACTCATGAGATAGCTTGAAGTTAAAACTCCATTTTCTTTATCCCCAACAAAGTTTGAATTAGAATATTCGATCAGGTTGAAGTCATCTAGCTTACAGTACCTGAGTCCAAAATCCTTAGTTCCCTTCAAGTATTTTAGAACTCTTTTTACAACGGACCAATGTCCTTCAAAAGGATTTTGCATGAACCTAGAAAGAATCCCAACAATAAATGAAATGTCTGGTCTGGTGGTAGTAAGATAGATAAGACTTCCCACAAGTTGTCTATACTTGGTTGCATCATACAATTCATTCCCTTTTTTTTATGTGATTTTCAATTTTTTTTCGATTGGAGTAGAAACAAGATTACACTAAGCCATGAAAAACTTTAACAATTCTCTAATGTACTTTTTATGGAAGATGAATATGTACTTTGGATTTTGAATCACCTCAATGCCCAAATAGTAGTGAAGATGTTCCATATCTGTCATCTCGAAGCCTTTCTTCAACTGTTTCTTTATGGATGCAATGTAGCTTTCATTGTTCCATGTTATCAATAGACCATATACATATATTACAAGATATACAACAATATTTCCGACTTTCTTGACAAACAAAGCTGCATCGTCAAGCTTGAAATGGTTGAAATTCAATTTCAAAAGATGTTGATTAGTTAAATTTTCATACCATGCTCATGGTGTTTGTTTCAAGCCATATAAGGATTTGATGATCTTGGATACCTTTTGTTCTTGTCCCTTCATGACAAATCCTTCTTCCCGAGACATGAAAACATTATCTTTCAAGTCTCCATTCAAGAAATAAGTCTTCACATCCATTTAATGATTTTTCCATCCATTCTGTGTTGCCATGGAATATAGAGTACGAATGGTCACCCATTTTGTTGTGGGGGAAAAAGTCTCCTCATAATGAACACCTTATTTATATGAAAATCCTTTTTCCATTAGTCTTTCTTTGTTCTTTTCAAGTGGGCCATCTGATTTGTACTTGTTCTTGAATACCCACTTGCAGTCGATTGGTTTGGTTCCAAATGGAGGATCCACCAACTTCCATGTCCCATTCTTGATGAGAGCATCATATTTCTTATGCATGGCCTCATTCCATTCATCGTGAGAAGTGGCTTCTTGAAAGTAATTCAGTTCAAGTTTAGTAGATAAATTCAACTCACAATCATATGAAACATCCATGTCATCTACATCGCTTGAGTTTTAATTATCTACATTACCTCCATCTTTTCTTGAGGAAATTTTGGTTCTTGTCTTTCGAACCTCATCAGGATGAACACTTTCGAGTGTTCTTGTGAGCCATTTTGGTGGACGTTTATGAGATGGTTCATGTTTCTTAGTTGATTGAGACAATGTTAAGTTCTCATCAAGACTCAGATTTTCAATCCTCTCGATCACATCATCCAAACGAACTTTAGATTTTGATAAAGTGGTTGGAACTTCTTCATGTGGGGAAGATGGTGTTTCAAAAGGAGATTCTAGAGTTTGACCCAATATACCACTAATATCATGTAATGCCCCCTTTCAATTGATCATGATGGAGGATGACTTGGTAGCCTATCCGACTCATGTAGGCTATAGTCAATGAAGAAAAAAGGAGTAAAGGAGGTTTATTTAATGCCATTAGAAAGGAGTTGTTACATTCTAAAGTGACATTAAGTAAAAAGATCAATTATTAATTACTTAAACATTAAAAATTACTTTTAATGTTTATGTAAATAATAAGAGGGAATAATGGTCATATTTGATTTGGTCAAAAAGGGGAAAAATCTATAAGGCTTCGGAGAAGCATAAAAGAAGGGTAGAACTTCACCTTCCTTATTCTGATTTGATCTCTTATTCAGAGTGCTCTTGAGAGCCAAGTTTTCATTAGGGTTTTGGCAAAACCCTTCCATTGCGGGTTTTGTTTCAGTGGTGCAATACCCACCCTAGCTAAATGAAGACGGAGTCCATCCAGGATTTTGATTGGATGTTCATCTTGTGAATTGTCTACAATCAAAGTGCAATGACCTTTTTGGAGGATTATTGTTTTGCTTTGAGGGCCTATTTTCCACCATTTTTCAGGGTTGTGGCTACTTAAAGAACCTGTGAGGGTTTCCAATACCCTCAACTAAAAAGAAAGGTCGACCCATTGGAATATCAGCTCCCCTTTCATGCTTCGGGCATCCTCTCTATCAAGGAATGATGTTACAGGTCTGATAGGATTCCTATGATAAAATTTCCAGACCCACTCCCTAGAACAAAAATCCCATACCCCTAATTCCCTTCTTCGACAATGGTGCACCAGGTGGAAACCAATGAAAGCATAACATTGTTGTTGGACCCTTCATTTCCTTAATTCACCTCTCCTCACTTGTTTCATGGCCGTAAATATTTCATTAAACTCCAAGTATTAGGAATTAAGAATTCCAACCTTCTCTGTGCAAGCCTGTAACATTCCCCTGTTACCAAATCTCATCAAGTGCGATGAACTTTGAGCGATTTAACATTGTTGTTTCTAGATGCTTCCACCTATATTGTCACCGCGAGGTTTCAGGGAGCCAGGTGTCTAGTGGCTTCAATGTGTAGTGGCTATTCATGTGTGCTATGTGTTGTGTGTCGCCTCAGCTGGGGTTTCATTGAAAGGGATATGGATTCATTAGTATGGATATTTTTCTCTTTGAGACTATGGAGTTGTCTTTCACTAGCTTAGATTGTCCGCATTTCTATAGTTTAGAACAATTTGTAAGTGATGGGATGTAGTTTCATAAAATCCCTATTTCCTTTATGGATGCAAGCAATATTTGGCAGAAGAATTTGGATTTTTTTGTTTCCATATGGAATAATGAATAGAGATTCTTTATTAGTGCATCCCTGAATGAATTAGGACATGTATATCATTTATGTGTTCCATTATTTTACTCATAATTGAATTCACAATTGGATCCATGCTTTTTTTATATTTACATGTTGATAATTCACAAGTAACTAACTCTTTTATGATGAATTCATTTATGAAAGAATTTAAAAATATATGGCCTACATGGGTTGGAGATTAAGGGTTTTTTTCGCTATTAACAAAGGTCAAAGATTGAAAATATGAATCTGTTTCTTCATTTCATATTTATATTAGATTGCACTCAATATTTTGTATTTTTAGTAGCCTTGATAAGGTGTCGAGGAAAATAGAAGTTCCTGATGGGGGCCCTACACCTCCTAGGGAGCTAGTTTTCTACAAAGGTAAAATGTATTGGTTGTATTCAGATAGAGATTATGAAGAGTACTATTTTCTTATTAGTGCAATCTGGTTTCGATGCTCCAGTAAAATTATGCATCAATATGGAATTGTCAACTTTGTGCTTTTTACATTTTCTCTAGACTTAGATTTGTTAGCAAAAACTATTATCTCCCAAATGAAGCAAAACTAGGAAAGTTTCAATAAGACAAAGTTGTCTATCTTGTTGAGGAGGTAAAATTTCGAGTAAATATTATTTTCCAAATTTATGATATGAGGTTCCTTTTCCAAGTATTCAATGATTGGACTCTTCCACACTCCAGGGAAATCAAAAGGTTCACTCAAAACATAAAAAAATAGGAAAAAGATTCGGAATTAAACTCATGGATAAAAACCCCTTTTAGACCCATCCTCTCTTTTGGATAACTTAGTGCCCAATCTCTTTCCATGTCCCCCAACATCTAGCATCACATTTTATGTATTATATTTCAAATATACAATTTGCATATTACATCACTTGGCCATAACCACACTCATGTCTACATTATGCACTAATTAAACTAGGGATTATAGTGGGGATGTTACACCTCAAACCCAATTTGAGTTCAACATCCTCTTTTGGCTTCCATCGTGTCTTGATCCACCAAGTCAAGGCTTTTTGAGAGGGCCATAGGCTTATGAATTTACAAATAAGGACGTTATATTGCATGTATTGATAGGTTTCACTGATTTTGATAGATTTGATTTCATATTTTGGAATATCGTCTATTTGCGGAATGCACATGCTTGATCGATGTATTTCTAAGTTGTTGGGTGTTGGTGGCTCAACTTCCTTCATTTATTCTGGTAGTGGGTCACGAGATTTGCTTCCTTCTTCCACGGGGTGAGGTGATTCAATATCATTAAGGTTTGTGGATATTGTTGGGTTTCTATTAATGGCTCACCTATTCCCAACAATGATATTGCAGAAGGACGGGTAGTGCCCCCTCCTACTGCTGGCATTTTTTATTTTTTCCTAAAACCCTATAACCACTCAGTGTGTAGACCTATAATCGCTTTCTCAATTGACTAGATTCCAATAATAACCATCTCATTTTGATATTTAGATTCATATACTTTCGTATAATTGAATATGGTTGACCATGTTTATTTTGGTTAGACATGGTTGATCGTGGTTGATAATGTTGATTGTGACTAATAAGATTTATGTGGTGAGAGATTTTTTCATAAATATTTGGAGAATCCACGATATTATTATTTGTTTATCTATTTTTCGAATCCATATCAGGATCCATCTTCATGATGACACAAATACAAAGAGAAAAGATGAGATGATCATAAATAAATACAATTCTAAATCTGATGCTCTTCTTAATTTTAACTCTGAGTTTTTCTAGAACTTGGATTTCATCCAAAAGTTCCCTTTCGTACAAGGAAGCAATATGACTAATAAGATTTATGTGGTGAGAATATTTTTTAGAGCTGCTCGGAGAATCCATAGTATTATTATTCATTTTTCTATCCTTCGGATCCATATTCAAGACACAAATCCAAATAGAAAATATGAGATGAGAAATAATAAATACAATTCTAAATATGTTTCTCTTCTTTGAATTTTAACTCTAAGCTTTTCCAGAACTCAAATTCCATCCATAATTTCCCTTCCATACAATGAATTAATATAACTAATAAGATTTATGTGGTGAGAGTTGTTTTTAGAACTGTTGGGAGAATCCACAGTATTATTATTCATTGGCCGATGTTTCAGATCCATATCAAGATCCATATTCAGGTGTAACATACCTCATTACCAAAAAACATAGAAATTTTCTCTGATACCATAATGTAGCATCCCCAGCTGCCAAGTTGGTCCATGCCACACCAAAATTCAATCTCTGATACCATTAATTAATAAAACATACTATGCATATGTAGCAATTATGGAATGCAACCAACATATAACTCATGCATATGTACAGAATAATGCAATCTAACATCATAAAATTCTTGTATAAATTTACACACATAGAACTTAACAGAAATAGCATTAATAACCACAAATAAATAAACATATGCACATAAAATACACTTATCTTTTTTGTGAATCACCAACTACATGCAGATCTCAGACATTCCTCCCAACCATAGAATTTACTTCTCATAAACTCTCGGCACCAGGTCACCCCCGAGATGAGGGTAGAAACTCCACCAGAGAAGGCTTCCTAAGCCAGACTAACATCCAACCAGCCTAATAAAAGTTAGGTTAAGGTGCAGAATACTACAACTAGCCTACATTCTCTCATTTACTGCATCATGTCCCACCCAAGGAAGTGTGCCCCTTCTCTACTCAACAGTCCTGCAACTGCCCCACTTCCCTTCTGGGGCTTCAACAACAGGAAATACATAAAGTCTTAGAACTCTGTAGCTATTTTTGAGCATCCAGGGAACAATTCCCAACAATTCTCTCACCTAGAGATAATTCTCATGAGCTTGACAATCCACTTCTTCAATATACAAATAGGCTTGACAACCTTCTTCTTCAGCATAAACATAGACCTAACAACTTGTTGCTTCAACATGCACACAGGCCTGAAAACCTTCTTCTTCTCCTCAAATTAACCTTTTTACTGGTTACGATAAACTCCTAGCTCCCAAAGTACACTACCAATGATGGATGACAAGGAGAGTACAGATGACAAAAGTGAACCCTTGAATAATGTGAGAATGATCCCCAAAATGTACTAAGTACTTAATTTAAGTATGTGTGTCCCCAACTTGACAGTTTTCATGTTGGGAACAACCTTGGGCTCCACTTGTGGTACATTCCCCCCAGTTTGAGAAACTTAGGATATAAATATATTCATAACTTTAGACTTTAGGAAGTATTAATCTAATATTTTCTTGTATTAATCCCTTTGACTTAACCCCTCTTCCTAAAATCTTAGCCCCCTTTCTCTTCTGGTGGAGTTCTATCCCCCCATAATATTTTTTTCTAGTTGGTCTGCAACAATGATGCATTTTATTAATAATTTGAGTGTGATTACACATTACAATGATAGGCTCACTGGCCTTTTATCATTATGGGTTCTCCAACCTAATAACCACACAGACACTCTGGCCTCAAAACACATTTACAATGGTACTCTGGCCCAAAATATCCTGGCTCACCAACCTATATGTACATTTACAATTAGGGTTTAGCCTAGGGGTATTACATTAGGACACAAAGACAAAGAGAAAATATGAGATGAGAATCAATAAATAAAATTCTAAATATGCTACTCTTCTCTTAATTTTAACACTGAGCTTTTCTAGAACTCAGATTTCATCCAAAAATTCTCTTCCGTACAAGGAAGTAATTTCAGTAATAATATTTCTATGGTGAGAATTGTTTTCATAACCGTTGGGAGAATCCACATTATTATTATTTTTTTGTCGTTGTTTTAGATCCATATCAGGATCCATCTTCAGTACACAAAGCAAAAGATAAAATATGAGACAAGTAGTAATAAATACAATTCTAAATTTGTTTCTCTTCTCTGAATTTTAACTTTGAGCTTTTCTAGAACTGGAATTTCATCCATAATTTCCCTTCCATACAGGGAAGTAATCTGACTAATAAGATTTATTTGGTGAGAGGTTTCATAATTGTTTAGAGAATCCATAGTATTAATATGTTTAACCATGGTTTACTATTGTAATGTTTCATTGTGACTTTCATGTTGGTTGAATTATATTGAATTACAGTGTTCATCAATGGTTGTATCGCATTGCAATGTCCATCAAAAGTTATGTCACATTGCGATGTTCATGAAGGGTTATCTTGGATTGTGGCATTACCCAATTATTATGTCATAGTGCAACATACATGTTCATTGGCTTCTCAATTGGGTTTAGCCCAAGTGGTTTGTGCTGAGGGGTGTTTTCCCCCCACCCAGGTTCAATTCCCACAAGTGACATGTTGAGCTCTTAAATGAGCAAGATATCAAAAGAGCCTCAGATTTCTACAAAATATGGTTTGCCCCAGGTACCATCCTTGAAATGAGGGGAAGTTCTTGAAGGGTTTCCCTAGACTCTATTCCAAAGTAAAAAAAAATTGTCTATTGGATGTAGCTTGGGAGGTTGAGAGGAATGATTGTTACCCTCCCCACCTAGGTTCAAATCCTTGGAGTTATATGCTTTTATCTTCAATGGGTCTATAAGATTCTCTTGTTGTTGAGCCTCCAATTCTTGGAAAATGCTCGGCCACCCCATGTTCTCTCAAAGATTTCAGGGAGGTTTTCCGTGGACGTAGTGAGCACCGATATCTGATGTCATGAAGCACATGTTAAAAAAAAAAAAACATGTTCATTGGATTATGTTCAATTTCAAGATTCCTCAATGGTTACATCACATTGCTATCTTCATAAATGGTTTTTACACCTTGTGACATTCCTTAAGGGTTATGTTTTAGTATGATGTTCTTGAATGGTCGTGATGCATTATGATATTCATCTTAGTTGGATTATATGGAATTGTTGTGTTACTCAATGGTTATGTTGCATTGTGACATTCATAAAGGGGTATGTGACATTTGTGATGTTCTTTAATGGTTCTATCAAATTGTGACATTCATCTTGGTGGACTTATGTCAAATTGTACTGTTTTTGATAGTTTTGTTGCATTGTGACATTCATGAATGGATATATTGGATTGCAATGTTCCTCAATGGTTATGCATCATTGTGACATTCTTCTTGGTTGAACTATGTCGAATTTCTGTGTTCCTCAATGGTTATGTTGCAATGCAATATTCCTCAAGGGTTAGGTTAGATTATGACATTCCTCAATGGTTATTTTGTATTGTAATGTTTATCATGGTTAACGTATGTTAAACATGATTGTCTACAGTTGGCCATGTTTCATTATATCTGACTATAATTGACCATGGTCGATTATGTTTCACTATGGTAGACCATGGTTGACTTTGGTCAAATATGATTGACTTTGGTAGACCATGGTTGTGAATGGTTAACTATGGCTGACCATGTTGACTATTTTTTACCAATGGTACCCATCGTTGACTATGGTTATGTTGCAATAATTATGTTCATCTTAATTGACTTATGTTGAATTACTATATTCTTCCATGGTTGTGCCACATGGAAACACCCATCAAGGGTTTTGTTGCATTGTGATGGTCGTCAAGGGTTTGGTTCAATTGTGACATTCCCCAATTCCTATGTCACATTGTGACACTCAGATTCATTGAAATATGTCAAATTGAATATGGTTGACCATGTTAAATTTGGTTGACTATGGTTGGCCATGGTGACTATGTTGGAGCACGATTGATTCGGGTTGAACATGGTTGAATATGGTTGACTTTAGTTTAGGGGTTGAATTGAAAATTATGTCACATTGCAACATTAAGTGGTTGACTTCAAGAAAATGTCACATTGCAACATTATAGGTGACTACAATATTATATCACATTTCGACATTAAGAATTTGACTTTAATATTATGTCACATTTAGAAACAAGAGGCTCATAATATGGTTATGTCCCATTGCGATGTTCATCTTGTTTGGCTTGTGCCAAATTGGTATGTTCCTTAATGGTTGCATCCTATTGTGAAGTTGATGAAAGGTTATATTGCATTGTGACATTCTACAAGGGTTATGTTGATTTGGAAAATCCATTGATGGTTTTTTTGCATTGTGATGTTCATATTGATTGAATTAGGTTGAATTGTAATGTTTCTTAGTGGTTATATTGCATTACAACGTTCATCAAGGGTTATGTTATGATTGGTTGACTATAAGTAGATTATGGTTGAATTTAAGTAACTTTGGTTCAATGTAGTTGAATATGGTTCTCTAGTTCCAACCACAATTCACTATTGTTGATATGGTCAATTTTGGTTCACTATGGCTAATCATAATTGATCTTAGTTGACTTAAGTTGCATTGATACTTTCCTAAAGTCTTAAACACACTGCATCCATTCAATTTAGTTGTACATTGTGTGGTCTTGATTATTGAGCTCTAACAAAGGGCCATGTTCCTTGAAAAAAAACTTACTTGCTTTGAATGAAGTGCACAAGTGATCCAATTTGAGCATGGTTGGCTCATGAAACACAAAGATATCAGTTAAAATATTTCCTTAAATTTCACTTTCTATGAAAATGCATTAACATAATGCTTGATAAAACCTTCACTGGCCTAACAATATTGATCTAACTTTGCCACCATAACGATGAAATACTTCAAACTCGATGTTTCCCCTACGTGGACATTATTTTCATAAATTTGAAATACAAAGGATGGAACGACAATCATCTATGCAAAGTAACAATATAAAAGAAATGGATGTGAATTATGGGGAACCCATTTAAGTGTCAATAAAAAGAAATGAATTTGAATTCTAAAGAACTCCTTTGCGTGTTAATGAGAAGGGGGTGAAGAGATATTACATGCATGGAGCCATAAAACTGTCTAGCAACAAACAATTTTGTGATTCTGACCATGAAATTGTTGATGGTATTTTTTCATGTCTTGCAAGTCATTCATTAAAACTTGGACAATTAATTAAACAAATGGAGAGATCTGTTGAGCAAGGTGTAATTTTTGTAATTTTCCCACTCCTAAATTGCAATTTATCTCACTCCCTTTCATATTAGTTTACAACCACATTAGGTAATTGGAGGATGTTTGGAGCAACACGTGGGGAAAGGATGGGGATTCACTAGTGGTAATTTTCATAATTCTATGACATAAATGTGAAACCTATTAATGGACAATTATTTGTCCTAGTAAAGATAAATGCATAGATGAGAAATTGTAAGGGAGTTAACTTATAAAATCTCATCTATTTATGTAGTGGAGATGAGGAGAATATGCTGGTATCCACGAATCATTTCCACGTGATCAATATTTTCAATTAAATAAAAGAATAATCTATCACTTTCCAATATTAAAAACATGTATCGACATAATAATATTTGTTATACATAATTAATATATCGAAACATTTTAAAAATATAGTTAATATATTAAAACATTTTTAAAAAGCAATTAAACAATTTCTTTGCTATCATTTTCATTTGTTTTGGTAAATAATAATTTACATTTAAAATTTAATAATGACAAAGTAGAAACATTAAAAAAAAAAAACTCACATGACTATGTGCTCTTCCAATAACAAGACTTATGATAATATCATTGTATCTTTAGCAATGAATGTTAAAAGGATGAGAAAGGTTGAGAGAGACCTTGAAATTATAAAGTAGAAGGGAAAAAGGTTAAAAACATTGAAATAAAGGAGAAAAACTGATATAAAACTATAGAATCGTAATAGTATACAATGTAACAAAAGCTTACTTAAAAAACATTGAAATAAAGGAGAAAAAATGCTATAAAACTATAGAATCGTGACAGTATACAATGTAACAAAAGCTTGCTTAAGGTTCAATATGAAGAAGAAAAACTATATAGAATTATAATTTAGCCGCATATTTCATGGCTTCCAAATTATGTTTACGACTTTCAACTTTGTCTTCCAAATTATGTTTACGACTTTCAACTTTGTCTTCTTCATTCAAGACAAGGTGGCAACATTAATTTTTAAGTTACTCTACATATGAACTGTTCTTACGTAACTTGTTTTTACTTCAAATTAATATCGGTAGTTGTGAAAATGATTATAATAATAATAATAATCTATTTTTAACTAGTAAAGTCAACAGAGGTATACATACCCCACCCCCTTTGGATTTGAACTTGTGATCTTTTAGGAGGAAACACATGTTCTTAACCATTAGACTCACTCACATAAGAGGTCACACATGTTCTTAACCATTAGACCCACTCATGTCATCCACTTTCAAAACTATTTCAACATTATCTTAAAAAAAAACAGTTCCCATTTTGTGTAAGGATCCATGGCACAATCAGATTTTAATAAATTAATGATTACAAATAATAAGGTCATGAATGTCCATGAAAGTATCGATTCAACACAATTTAACAAACCGCCTCAACTTTCTATGTGGTGTTAACTAAATTTTCACCACTCGACATAATTAAATCTAAACTATTCACAGTGGGATTGTGGCGCATCTTCTCAGGTACATATACCATCATAAATTTCCTTCTATAGTGTGAGTCATCTTTCTGATTGAATGCGATGGAATTTCAAAATACAGAAGCACAAGAAAAACAATGAACTCTATCCATATGTACGTAAATCTCAAAGCACCCACATGTAAGTCTTTAGCGCCACATGAATATCTCAGAAATGGAAATTCTACGGATTGTGATTTTAAGTTACGAGAGATTCCTAGAGTAGTTGAGCATTTCTCTCTTAGTTTAAACTAGGCAAAGAAGGCAATAGAGTTCAAGCTCAACTTTCATGTGGATTGTTGGTACTGAACTTGTAATTAGAGACATAAAATGGTAAGAAATTGAATTCTATGCTAGATATATAAAGAAAGCATGAGTCCAAAGCTTAATGTCTTTACATCTTTACAATTATCATAAAATCCTTGAGCTCAAGATATATCTCAACCAAGTTTTGTAATTTAGAATCCTGATTATTCATGATTCTTGACAACGTTTTTATAAGAGAAAACCATGTTGTTTGATCTATACTCTAGTTTTCCACCCTTTTTACAAGTTTTATGATGGTGAAATTTGGTTATTATTTGTTGTTCTGCTTCCAGCAATGCTCTGGGACCACCTTTGAATGTAAGACCACCTTCTTTATGTTCATTCATCACTAAACTTTAAGCTTGCAAAATTTTCAGTTAAATTGCTTCATGAGTTTCACCTTAGTTAAATTTAGTCTTGTCTTCTCTGAACCTTCACTTCACTTGCCTGAACCTTCACTTCACTTCACTTGTCATACATGCCATAATCGTTGATGAAAATCCTGGAATCTAATGACAAAAAAGTGCCATCAAAGTCAACAACGATCACTGAAAAGAAGGGAATCTAATGACAAAAAAGTGTCATCCATGACATGACAAAATAGTGAAAGTTGCAAGGAATCTAATAAATAAATAATTAAAGTGAGATGACAAAAGGTGCCATCTATGACATGACAAAAAAATAGTTACTATCTATAAAATGACAAAAAAGTGAAAGTTGCAGGGAATCTAATAATTAAATACTAACCCAAGTTGCAAGGAATATGAGTTGTTTGATGACAGAGTCAAAACACAATATAATATAAATATAATATTATTAGTTTATTAATTAATTTCAAACAAGTTGAAATCTACCCTATTATGCATAAGTACATATGCATCCTTCGAATTTCTTGAATATGCGTCAAATTTATTTGGACTTCTTTCGAAAGTGCTTTTTCTATTGCATATTTTATTTCCAACGAGTTATCTTGGTCGAAAGAAAAATGTTTTTAATTTGTAAAGTAAAAAAAAAAAGAAATTAGATTCAATCCTTCACATTAAAAAAAGGTTTTTATTTTGTTGTTACATGGTAGTAAAAGAAGAAACGTCAAAATGTTTTTGTAAAAGGATTAAAATTGAGATGATTAAATAGATTTAATTAAAAACACTCGAGATTCACTATTTACATTTTATTGCAATGGAGAAGGTACATAATTTGTGATATCTCAAGTACAAATTATATGGTTGGTTTAAAGGTTTTTTGTTTTTTTTTTTCTAATTTTCTAATTTTGAGCTTTTGATTTGTGTTTTATCACAAAACTAAATCAAGTTTTTTTTTCTTGTAATAGGGAATTTTTTATTCATTTTGTATATGCTATATTATTTTTTATTTAAATGATTATATGACGTTATGGTGTTTAAATGTATTATGTAATTTTTGTTGTTGTTTCTCCTTGAAGCTATGCCATGTTGCAAGTGTCACCTAGCTACCATTCAAAAGATTTGTACAAAGTAAAAAGTGATTCAAATAAAAGAAATGGTGGACAGTTTTCATGGATCTTACAAGTGGATTGAAACACTTTCCTAAGAAATCCATTTTAAATCCTAAGAATGTTTTTATTATAGCATTTTTTCCTTGGAAACTACATCTTCTCGAAACTCTTTAGTATTTTTCCTCATTCCAAGGATTGTACACAATGTAAATTGGGCCACATAGACTATTGTACACTAACTTAGCAGGGACATAGAGTGAGATCCACATACATAGAGGCATGAATCTTGGTGACTTGACCTCGATACCTCCTCTTATAATGTTGACCTTACTATTTTTGTTTTACCATAAAATCATTAAAAAAATTGTCTTCTTAATATGGTCTTCTTAGAATATCTATTCTATTTGATTTGGCTATATTATTGTTTATTTGAATGATTCCATTATGATGTTTCAATCTACCATGTAATGTTTTTTGTCATTTCTCCTTGAAGCCATGCCATGTTGCAAGTGTCACCTAGCTCCCATTCAAGAGATGTGTACAAAGTAGAGTGTTGTGAACATATGCAAGATGAAAATTGTCGACTTAAAGAAAACCATGATTGACACATAAACAAAGATTGTGATTTAAAAACAAATTGATGGATGGTCTTCATGGTTCTTGCAACTTGATGTATGCTCTTTGAAAGGTGACTAGAGAGCATATTAATCAATTGCATGCATGCTCTTTGATTTTTTATTTATTTTTAGATCGTAGATATTGGTCTCCTCTAGTGTGGCATATAACTCATACTAGAAATGGTTAAGCCGGAAAAACATTATAGATGAAATAAGAGAGATATGTATTCTAGGATTTTGATATATGCAAAGAAAAAAATAGATAAAAATAGTAAACAATATTAATAAAAAAAAAACTATATATTTGAAATATGCATAGTCGACTCTATCTATGTCTGTAGTTTCGTCAACAACTGAATTTTGTAGCCTATAGAAAAATAACGTAAAAAATAGAGATATGGAGATGTATTTACAAAAATGGAGTTTTTTAATCAATTTGCAAACCGAACCACTAGGTTTTCCATCTCGAACCTAAATCTGAGGCAACTAAGTTAGCACACACGTTGTCAATCTAGAACAAAAAAAAATTGAAATAAAAGAACGTGCACATGTTCTTAAGAGAGTGCATGCATTCCTAAGAGCGTGCACACTATATAGGAATGTGCATGTGTTCCTAAGAGCGTGCCCACTCTCCTATAACCTATTTCTTATTTGACGTTATCCACTCTCTCTCTTTCTCTCTCTCCCCTACATCTACTCCTCTCTCCTCCACACTTTGAATCATCCTCCCTCTCTCTCCCTCACTCTCCACCCTTTCTCTATTTACCTCTCTCTACCTACCTTCCCTCCTCTCACTCTCTCTCTTCCCCCCCTCTCTGTCT
>SNQJ01S0123944.1:0-16124 GCA_010110895.2 Picea sitchensis
AAAGCTAAAAACCCCACTATCATATATTATGTATATCATGAATCATGAAACAATCTCATACAAAACTCTAATCCAAGAGCTCTCAGTACAATACAATCATCTCACACTTTCATACACAAATCAACAAATACATGTGCTAATTCCTGTGTCCTGATAGCTTGCCTCCTCTGCACAATCTTTGCAATTCGAATTCTCACAATGAACCATTTACAAATTACTTAGTTTGCAAATTCTCATAAGCATATTCATTGCATGTGTGATCAAATCACAACTGATATCCAAACTGTCCCTTTCACCTGTTATCTCAACTAGGTCCCCACTAGATCTGACATGCATGTAGTGAACTGTGGTGAATCTTCAGTTGCATGTGAGTTCACTGATTAACTGAACTCTCACTAGTGCATGTTTAGTTACAACTAGTACAACTGATATTAACTCACTTAACTACACTTATAATTCTGTTACAAATCCAACTCACTCAGATATGAATGAAATAATAGATTAATATTTATTGTCCAATTTATTTAAGGGAAAAATAAATTAGACACATGTTTCTTGTTGACTTTTCAACAATCAACAATTTCAATTACTTCAAAATATCCAAAGGTTCTAACTCCATCAATGTCCACAGTGACATGCTCCAATCGTCCAAATGGGTTGACAACTTGTTGATTATCCATTCTAAGCCTGATAGGGGAATAGATCAACTTCGATTTTCCCATCAGTGCCTAGGTTTTCTTCGTCATGACATTGACCTACGACCCTAAGTTGAGGACAACATAGTCTATATCATATTCTCCTATTTGAGCATTCAGGAGTAATTCTTTATTTGTCCTTATCCTTTTCCAAAATTGGTGCACTGCCCTATTTAGTAAGGAGTTTATCTTTCCTAGCTCATACTTCTTGATTAAATATTGTAATTCTTCTACAACGCTTTTATCTTGAATCAACTTAACACAAGTGCACAAAAAATCCATGAGTTTGCTTACCTCTTTTCCTTTTGTTAGTGACACAGACTGATCAAACGCCTGAGGCATGCCATATTCTTTGATTTCTGGTTGTTTCTTTGATGAAGATCCTTGATCTCCTTTGAACTCTTTTCTTGCCTCCTCAAATATCTGTCTTTCTTTCTTAGCATCAAATGTTGGGGTCTTCTCTGTAGCTTTCTTGACTCCATGGTCATCTGCAGTCTTTCCTTGGGTTGCTTTGCCTTCTCTTGTAGCAGTTCCTCCTCGAGTGTTAAAAATGACTCTAGGGTCTTCTCCGCAAGGTTTAGCATATATCAGTTGCACTTGCGGGTTTTGATGAGGTCTTCGTCTTTCCTGAAGCTTAGCTAGCATCAAAGGACATTCCTTGATGACATGCTTGAAGGAATTGCAATAACTACAGGTTGTGCAAGGGTTCTGGCAGTCCCTCGCTAAATGTTCTGGCTGTGTGCAGTTGTAACAGCTTATTTTTCCTCAGCCTCGACCCATACCTCCTCCTCGTCCTCGTCCTCTGTATCCACCACGAGGATTGAAACTTCCTCTTCCTGGAGAATTATACTCTGCATTGTTTCCTTCTTGGTGTACTTCACCTTGGATCTTGTATATGTCTCTTGATCTTTCGTGCATCAGGTCAAAAGCCCTAAAATATCTATCATTATGCCCTATGGACTTATAGAATTTGCAATACAAGTTTGCGGGTGTCTGAACATACTTCTACATATAGTAGCACTCACCAGGGCGATGTCGGTTTTTGCATACTTCGCACCAGGGAAGGTTAACTTGCTTCAAGGGGCTCAATGCTCTTGAGGCCAAATATTCATGAAACAGGGGACATTGTTCTTTATCATGACCTTCAGATCTGCATCTTACACACCAGATATATTCTCTTTTGTCCTTCCCCTTTTCCTTCTTCATATCCTCAACTTGCAGAGACAAACTAGTCAGTTGGCTCAAGATCTGGCTCATGCCTGAGCTAGATTCTCCCATAGGTGTTGATTCAAGTTTCATGGCGATCTCCAAAGATTCTTCTTGTGATGAAATCTTTTGCTGCATCAGGGGAGCTATGATGTGTGGTAAAAGAGCAGCGATGAACCATTCTTTGTTCTACTCATCTAGGATCTTAAAAGTCAATCAACCTGTTAGGGTCTTGAATCTCTGATCGAACTCCCAAACAGGTTCGGCTACCCTTTGTTTGATCTCCTTCAGTTTAGTAATACACTGTGACTCTGACTTAGGTTTTTTTAACTCTGCAACCAACACGTTCTTGATCTCATTTAGTGGCTTAGGCTATGCAAGTCCTTGAACAAGCTTCATGTACCAGCTCAACGCGTGATCCCTCAACGCAGTGCTAAAATGGTTTCTTTTAACAGCTTCATCGGTAATATTTTTAATGTTCCATACGACCTTGCACATGAACCAGTGTTGATCAGGATCTTTAGATCCATCTCCTTTAAAGATAGGGAGCCTCATCTCATTTTCCATAGAGCTACCTAGGTTTCCTGTCCGAGTAGATGTTGAACTACTACTAATAGTAGTCTGTGGACTCTAGTGATTCAAAATATTCTGATTACTTAGCATTTCTGAAATAACAGAAGGATTGATATTACATACTTCAATGGTCTGCGCAGTTCCTGATGTTTTTGGCTCATTATGGAAAAGTTCTTCAGCTTCCTCTTCCTTTACTTTGGTGGGTTCTGAATGTTCTTCGTCTGTCAGATCTGCCTCTTCTCCATTGTAGAAACCCTCATTTTTGTAGTTTTGCTTGAACAGGTTCTCAAGGTGAACTCCTCAAAATAATTTCCCACTACACGTATGTCCAACTTTTGTGTCGCTGTCGTTGTTCTAATTCTTGAACATTAGCCTTTTCGGATCCAACCAATATACTGTATCTTCAAGAAATTCTTTTCATGCAACAACATCTTGATTCTTAGCTTCAGAAATTGTAAAAATTTTCCTCTGGGTCCTTTGAAGAAGTATCTCTTGGCTTGGCTATATGATTTTGTTCTGTCAATAGCAAATTCGATGATATAGCCTCCAATGGTACTATCGAACCAGTGATCTACATCCCTTGATACAGTGTTGTCAACTCTCTTAACCTTCTTAATCAACTCTGATGTCCAGACCATAGGAGGTCTAGATTTGAACTCGAACTGGGTATCGACTAACCTAGCTAACCACTCGTATAGCTCTTGATGGATTACTCCAAATAAGATCTCGTGAATATCAGTGAATATGTGTCTCTACAACCAACCTTCAGTACTTAGCTTAGGGTTCTTGTTTTGGGCTTCAACGAAGTCCCTCTCTTGATCCTCTATTCACTTCTAAATGTTTGTCTTTGATGGGAACCACCTTGACATTCCCTTACAAATATTCTTGTCCTATCAACGGAACCATTTGTTGGCACAAGGGCAGACTCGAGGTTCACTCCAAGAGAGCACCAACAAGCCCTAGCTACTAGTCCTTTTGGCAGCACCTATGAAGCAGATGCAGTCTCACCTGAAGTATCTAAGAGGGGGGTTATAGGATAGGAATGTATACAACCAGGGGAATATCACATGGATCTATCACAACAACAATACAACATTCATATATCACTTATCAGCTAGGTCTATCCTGTGCAGCTATAGAACTGATCTAACATAAGACTGCAAATAACAATATAACAATGAAAGAGATCTAGGCATCAATCACACATATGACACAAAATATATGTGGTTCACCCTCTCTCTAGGGCCATGTCCACAGAACTATTCTTATGATTTATTAAGGTAAAGCATACCGTTCTTATCTGTGCTCTCAGCTACCAGATCTTATTTCTTCTCTCTCTTTCTCTCCCCTTCCCACACACCCAGCTGTAGGACTTGACCTTCGCACTCAGATGAATATCTCGCAATACAATCCTCTCCCTCCAAAACAGAGCTATAACAACAATATCATACTGATACTCAATGACCAACCTGACCCAGGTCCTCTTGACCTTTATTTATACATTACAATCCCTCACCGTCGACCTTAGGTCGAAACATAGGTGCCAAAATCCTAGATACCAAAACCCTAGGTGTCTAAAAACCTAGGTCAACTTGAACCTCTTTTTCCAAGCTTTTCCAGCCTATCTTTCCTTCTTCATCACGTGATGCTCCAAAGAATCCAGTGATGGATTTCTTTGCTTGCTGAGTTTTCCACAATCCTTATTCCTTGTTGATCTGTCATCCCTGATCTCCTCGTCCAACGGCTTGATTTTCCGCACTCCACTCCATATTTCCTACTCTTTTTCTCACTTTGACTTAGTGATAGTTACTGTGTCTCCCACGAAGCTCACTTTTTACCTTTCTTTCCTTGTTCTTTGCTTCCTTCCATAACCAAGGTCCAACACTTTGAATGCTTCTTCTTTTGTAACTGGATTCTCTTGTTTAGTTCTTATTTCATAGGCTGTGAAAATTCAATGTATTTCATCCATGCATATTGAATCCATATCTATTCTTTCTTCTAGTGCTGAGGTATTAGGATCAAATAACCTTGGAAGAGATCTTAGTACCTTTTGAGCAATTATAGATTCATCAACTTCTTCTCCCAATCCTCTAATTGTATTCACTGTTTCATCAACTCATAATAAGTAAGATGCAATATTATCATCTTCCTTCATCTTCAGCTGTTCAAATTGATCTATGTAAGTTTGAAGCTTTGTTTCCTTGACTTTTGCATCTCCTTCATAAACATTCTGAAATTTGTCACAAACCTCCTTTGCAGAGCTGCAATGCATAACTTTGACATATAATGAATCAACCATACCATTTAGGAGTGAATTTTTGGCTTTTGAATTATTTAGAATGAGTTTCCTTCCATTTTTATTTGTTGGAGGAATGACTGGTTCTTTATATCCATCTACAACTAATTTCCAAACCTCAAATACTTGTTCTTGTACATATGATTTCATCCTTCTGCTCCATAATGCATAGTTTTGTCCATCAAACTGTGGTATTCCATTTTTATACATATTGTTTCTCTCCATGATATACCTTTCAGTGGTTAATCTAATTTATGTAAGAACCCTCTCTGGTACCAACCTGGTCCAATTGTTGTATTATTGAGAGGGGGGTGAATCAGTAAAAAAGATTTTTAATCCTTTTTAACCACAATATATAAGTGTTATTTATCTTTATGATCAATTTACCATTATCAATAAACAAGTGAAGAATAATTAAACCATGGAAAATGAGAAATCACACACATACATAGTACAACGATATTTTTATGCGGAAACCCAATGCGGGAGAAAACCACATAATGTTTTTTATTATATGTCTTTAAGAATTACATTCATTGGAAGCACGAACTTCCTTTGTTCTCTAGCTGCAACTGGAAGGAGGCTCCAACCCTCTATATTTTCAGGCTACAGCCTAAGGGAATCTCTAGCTCCTCAATTCTATGGATACAACCATAAGGAGGCTACAACCCCCTATGTTCTATGGCTACAACTGGAAGGTGGCTACAACCACTTATCCTTGCCCCGTCCAACCACGTTGAAATATAAGTGTCAAATGATGAAATCACTACCACATTGTCCCTGTGAGATATATGACTGTAAATCTATACCAATCTTTGCCAACAACATGTAACCAACTTGTACCAATAGCCTATAATAAATCATGTACCCGAAGTCATGATGTACCAACAAATACCAATAGGTACATGACTTGTATATGTTGCAGATCACGTATGTACATGCCATGTCTATACTGCAGCTTACGTATGTACGTGGCCTATTTATATTGATGATCCAAGAGGATCTCAATGGCCACCCACCTTTTCCAACTGGATCAAAATAGTTTTTTTGGCAACTTACTATTTTTTGCCATTTTTTGGGTCCCAAACTTCTGAGGCCATTTTGAGGGCCTAAAAGACATTTTTCATGATTGAGAACCTCAATGATAGCCATAGGCTTTCATTGATCCTCTTAAATTATTCTACTCATCAAGGCCTTTCCAACGAGCTATCATGCACCCTAAATGGAGATTGTGTGCAAAAGTTACGACCCCGGGAAGTTGATGTACTAAATTACCCCAATGGGGCCCACATGACTCTTCATCTCCTCGGGTTAGGTTTTTGGATGTCTATGGTTTTGGAATTCATGTTTATTGTAAAAATTCCTTCAGATCCTCATCTCATCTTCTTGCGAATGAGCATAGCTTTCCCATCTCTTCTCAGAGATAAGTTGCCAACATTCTAGCAAGCTTGTTTTCAGTTTGCATTTTACAGTTTTAAACATATTTCTTATTTAATAGAAGTCAAGTTTTACTGTATCTATGTTATTGTTCACTATTTCTCTTTGTTAATATTATAAATCTGTGGTTTCATTTCATTCCACTCATAAATCTAGATTAGTGGTATCAGATCGGTTTTCTCCTTGTCATTTTTTTAATCCATGTCCCCAACGTGGTCAGGGTATAGAGAGTTGGATCTCGAGCTTGTTTCTCTTGAGGACAACTGCTCTCGCACACCTAATAATATGTCCATGGTGGGAAAAAATAAATACAATGGGATAATATATCCTTTCAAAATGTTGCTCAAGGAATCCCTTGAGCAACATAGGAAAGAAATCATGGAGAAAATTGCACAAATCCTTCGACGACTACCGACAAGTGACCCATCCACCTCAAGTGGAGGCACCACCCCCTTTAAGGTATATATCATTTTTGATATTCTTATATATGAAGGTCAAATATTTGTGGATGTTGTAGATAAATGATTAAACCTTCTAGAAGGGTATTTTTCTGTCCACAACTTTTCTTATGGAGAAAAGATTACATTTTCACTCCTCAAGGTCGTCCCCCATGTCAAAGATTGGTGGGAGAATTTTTGTGAGCAAAAGGAAATAGAGGGATCCACATTATTTGTAGTTGCATCCACTTGGGGTTCCTTCAGGGATGCTATTAAGGAATAAATACTACCTTTTTGGAAGTTATGACGACTTGTATACAAGATGGACCACACTACGATAGGAAAGAGGCCAAACAGTGCTAGAGTTCACCAATGTCTTCCATACCTTGCGCACCAAGTTGGGTATCAAATAATTTGAGCCAAATTTGGTTCTTAAGTATCGAAATGGTTTGCATAGATACATCTAGACATAAATGGATTTTTTGGACATCTCATCCTTTGGCATGGCCTATCGATATGCCATCCAAATAGAGAAAAATATTAAACAAAAGATGCGACAGTTTGGGCCTGGGAACCCCTCACAATAGAATAAGGGAAAGGGAAACCCAACCCATAGAAAAAAGGATAGAGCAAATATGGGTAACCTTAGGAAAACCAGTACAATCCACAAGCAAAGAAGGGAAATGGGAAGACAAAGAAATATACCAGGAAGTGGTGCAACTTCCACAAGAGGCCTTGGCATAACACTAATGTTTTCTGCTCAAAGAAGTCATTGGTGGCTGAGGTAAAATCCTTTGAATCAGATGTGGGTTATGAATCTAATTCAAAACTAGAAAAGGGGATATGGATCATTGACGTAGAACCCAGTTCCACCATTTCTACCACAAAGATCCAACCCAGTGAACCTAATGACCTAGAGGAAGGCGAGTGCCTCTTTCATTGACAGATGTGGGTGAAAGGAACTCCACTACACTTCATCATTGATAGTGGTATACATAAGAACCTCATATCAGTAGGGTTTGTCAAGTTTTTATCCCTACCAACAATTCCACACCCACAAACCTACAACATTAGATGGATTTACCAAGGAAGTGATCTTCGCGTAAGCCAAAAATGTCTCTCATCGTATGACATCAAGACATTCAAAGATGAGGTATTGTGTGATGTTACTCCCCTTGAAGTTTGTGATGTTATTTTGGGACAAACTTATTTATGGAAATGTCATGCTTTGTATGAGTCTAATCCTCGTAGTGTTATTATTTCTTTGAACAGGAAATTGTACAGGATACCAGAGGTAGTCCCACCTACTGTTATTTCCTTGATCTCTTCCAAGAAATGCATGAAGTTCATTTCTTAGACCAATAAGTTTGTCTTCTTCGTGATTCACTCTCATAGTGAGTGAAAGGTGGTAGCCACATCTATGGCCTCTGCAACCAGCCTCTCCATGCAACAACAAGTGCATAAGGTCATGGAAGAATACAAAGACATATTCTCATCACCTACTGGGATACATATGGACTATTAGGTCAAGCATCACATTGATCTGACCCTTAGTGCACCACTACCCAATGGGTTGATCTATCACTACTCTCTGCTAGAAAATGAGGAGATCAAGCTTCATATCCAAGAACTTGTCCACAAGGGGCACACTGACCCAACTCATCACCTTGTGGTATCCCAATCGTGCTAGTGCAAAAGAAATATGGGACTTGATGACTCTGCATTGACTACCAGGCCCTAAATAAAATCCTAGTACGGAACCAGTACCCGATTGCCTGAATTGACGAATTGACGATCTCCTTAATCAACTCAAGGGGGGAAAATACTTCAGTAAGATTGATCTGAAGTCTCGCTACCATCAGGTCCTAATAGAGAAGAAATATGTATGGAAAACTTCCTTCAAGTCAAAAGAAGGTATTTTTGAATGGTTGGTCATGCCCTTTGGTTTGAAAAATTCCCCCATAAATTTCAAGAGGATGATGGACGATATCTTGTGGCCTTTCACTAATTATTTTGTGGTGGTGTATTTGGATGAAATTATCATCTACAAAAATACTTGGGTAGAAGTCTTACAACATATTCAACAGGTTCTGCATACTTTGCGACAGTACAAGGTATATGCCAACTTGGAAAAATGCTCCTTCGGCATGGACAAGGTCCAGTACCTAGGATACATTATTTATGAGCATGGTGTGCATGGTTGATCTATCCAAGATCCAAGTCACCCATGACTGGTGTTGAGTCTCAGAAATGTCGTATTTCCATCCACCTTCCCTTCATCATTATTCACATTCCATCGCTCTATAAACCATTCATTAATACCATTTCATAATTAAATATGGGGTTAACCTTATTATTTTCCAAATCATTTATTTTAGTATTAAAAGGGAATTTGTGATTAAATATTAGAAAATTGACATGTTTTCATATATCTCAAAAATGTGTGAGCTTTATCATGTGTAGCAATATGTGAAGGATTAATTCAAAAGACTTCTCAAATACTTCCTCCACCATTTCAAGATTTGAGGAGATAATTCAATAATAATCCAAGGAGAAGATCATGGAGATTTGGTTGTCATATCTTATCCAAGATATATGAGAAATATGTATGAGGATTTGAAGGGATTATATTTTGTAATAAAGGGAAATGGGTTGAGAGAAAAGCGGATCTGTAATTATGAGATGTTTATCTTATTTTCAACACTCTCGCGTATAAAAGAGAGTGCCTTCTCTTCATGAGGAAAGGGATGAGAATCAATATTATGTGAAATATGAGAATCATTATTATGTAGATTGAAAGGAGGATTCATTATTATGTATATTAAGGGAATTGTTATGAGATAGGTTCTTGAGGAGAATTGTTATGATGTAGATTGGATTCAAGAAGAGACTCCTTTTGTAAACCTACCTGTTGAAGATTAATGCAAGTTTGGATTTAGTGATTTTATCTCTCTTAGAAGTTATCATCTGTTGATCTAAGAGCTTCCATGTTGGCATCGACAAGGGCCATCGATTCAGCTTGGTAAGATTATTGTAAATTGTTAGTGTAGATTTTCATTTCATGTACCTGTTACTTTGATTTCATGTTATTTTGTTTGATTTCACTCTTCGAATGTGTTGCAAAGTGTGTTAATGAAGGAATGGTTGGATCTCTGTATTTCACCATACATGAACTTTAATGGAGCATCCTACTTGTTAGTTTAGTTTCTCTAGGAGATAGAATCAAAGTTCATCTTTTCTTTTCATGAGACATCAATGAACATGTCCATCACCTGAGCAAGAGATTTTGTTTGTTTATGAGTTTTGCTTTCCAGCTTTTGAATTGAGTGATGATTGTTATTTTTAAGAGTGTGTTGGTTTCTAAATGGTTTTCTTATCTAATCTATACTAAACATACATAGGAACCTATCTGTTATCGGCACATATAGTGCATAAAATATACTGATTATGAATCTTGGTTGATAATTTATGTTTGGTAATATATTATGCATATAATTGCACCAACATTTTGGTGCCGCTGTCGGGGAGTTGTAAATGGTAATAGGTAGCATTTTGAATTAGATTGTTTTAATGATTGGTTTTATGGACAACCTAAGAGCGGAGAGAAGACGGTAAGATGAGAGGTAAGAACCTACGCATCCACTTTAGTGGGGTTTCTCCAAAGTTAGGTCGTCCTCTTCCTTTTATTCAAAAGTGTGTTTTATTTATGCAAATATAGTTTTTATTTTTGATGAGCTAACTGTGCGAATAGATAACCTGGTGATAACAGGGTCTCAGTAACGCAAGGAGTTCAAGTTTGGCATGTTTTATTTTTACAAATAGTTTTCATTTCTTAGTTTAAAATTCAAATCTTTGATGAAAAATCGTCCTCCTTTTTCAATATGGTTTAACTATGAGTATAATCTTGAAACAACTCACTCAGATCCTAGCAAAAGTTAGGAGCTCCTCTTCTCTAGAAGAGGAGATCTTGACAGCAACTGAAAATTTAATTACTCCTCCAGCAACAAATGATGAATCAATATACGAAGAAACCTGCACATATGATGATGAACAATTATACGAGCAGGAGATTGAGGAGGATAACGAGGAGTTGCAACACGATCTGAGGAGTGAGAACTATGCCTACGAAAGCATTATCGAACGATGATTTCAAGCAGGTACTAGTTTAGATCCATTTAGTTTTTCTTTTTATTTTGTTAGTTTACAGTTTCGACACTTAATTTCACACGTTTATGTATATTTTCGATCGTCATTTGTGAAACTCACATTGAACATATTCTTATTACTATTGCGCTTATGGTTACATTGGAAGTTTGATTACATGTAACTAATATCCAGTCTTTAATTAGCGTAATGTAGGTAGGACATTATTTTCAAGTTTTCTTAGTTTTGAATAAGTATTCTCTCCTTCGCGCTTCGTGCGATCACAAGGATCAGAAAATAGGATGACTAAAATTGATTTCAGGATTTTTTTTTTAATTGTTGACGATTACATAAAAATTGTGTAATCTATTTTTGTCTACAATTATTTCCATTTGCGCATAAAGTTCAATAAGTTTGCGAAGTAATTTTGTTAGGTTCTTCTATTTTTATTTTTTTTGAAAACATAAAACATTAAAAACATTAAAATAATAATAAATAAATAAATAAATAAAGCATAATGATCATTTGAGCTATTTCAAGTGCTCTTAATATTCCGCGACCTTGAGATAATCAACACAGGATGCAGGTGAAGTTTTTTATCTTAAATGGTAATATGCATTCACCGCATACAAAGCCTCGTTCAAATAGAATGGAATGAAAATAGAGTTCCCTTGTGGACTTTCTACAAGCCAACAAGAAACATCTGGTGTTCTTCCTCTATACAGGGCACTCCCCTCTCCCTCTCACGGGCATTGCTGGAGGAATAAACGAGGTCATCTGAGACATAACCATCAAATCCTTCAGCACCAACCTCACCAACCTCAGTTAGATCCGAGTGCTCATATTGAGCTGGAGTACTTGGCCAGAGAATGGGTAGAGACAACCTTCTATGTGGAGGCCATGAAAATTATATGGGTAGGCGGCCAACGAGCATTTGAATTACACCACAAACTGGCTTCAATATTTTCCAATGACCCCATTTTTCGGAAGGGTAACAAGCCAAACATGACTCTAAAGAACTATTTATCGACGATCTCTCTCTGTGCATTGGAATAAACAACATGGTTTCGATCACCTCGATAAGAATCAATGATCAATCATGTCGAGCTTATCTGTGTTATAATATCCCATTATAGCCTTCAATGCAAAATTCATCTCCACCGACAACCGAATCCGTGAGCGACGTGTATATTTTTACCGTTGATGTACGTAAGTCACGTGCCTGTGTAATGTCTTCTCATTGTAAAACACTTTTTAATATATGACATTAAAAAAAAGTTACACGTTGTACGGGGAACTAAATAAGAACAACAGAGATGGTTGGGAACCTGTCCCAATCCATTGTCAGAAAGCAAAAATGCAATAACATCTATTACAGAACTAAAATTATCCAACTGCCTTCCTAACTATTCATATTTTAGCACCGACTATGAAGCTTCCACTGTCCGTTTCGCCTGCCCGTTGTGGGCAGGGTGTATCTCCAGGTACAACGCGTAGTATATCCTATCCAATCTAATGGAAAGCAAGAGACTTCTAGAGTTAGACCACCACACCACAGTTATAAATACCCACACTCCCTCCCTTATTTCCATCGCTCTGTCAGGACCAGCTGCATTTAGAAACCGGATGAGAAATACATATGGAATGGGAACAGTAAGATTGAAATCGATTTTATATTGTATGCTCCATGACCACCATCTGTTCTGATGTTTATTCTTGTGGAAAGATGCCGACGAAGTCATTGACCTGTGGAGGCTAGATTTCTTCATATTTGCAAGCTATAAGCATTGCAATGATACCCACTGGTTGTAATTGCCTCTTTATAACAGTCTGAACATAATTGGTATGCCGGAGATGAGGAGGGCAAAGGTGGGATTTATGATTTTGTTACGAAGAGAGGCTTGTGCGATGGAGACAAATAAAGGATTTCGTGGAGACTGGTTCGAAAATCACTTGGAAATACCCAAGCATGGTTTTGAAAGGCTTGATTCTCTCTGAAACCCCAGGCGTCAATCACGAATATCTGGAACAAACAATCAGCTCGACACACATACATAGTAATCTCTTAGATGTCGGTTTTGTTGTTATTTCCATGCACTGTCATTTATTCCGCGTTTTTTTTTTTTTTTTTGCTAGCTACAACTTATGTCTTCCGATATGTAGGTGAAAAAAAAAACTATATTTGGATATGATAAAATGTTTGTTATGCTTGGAAGTAATCTTCGGGTCAACAAGTGACCTCCAAGATCTGACACTAAATTTATTAATTCTTTCAAGGAGATAAACAAACATTTTGTGCGATGAAGTTGTGGTAGATGGATAAATGCCACGGATGTGGATTGGAACGTTAATACACTCTACTCTATTTTGAACATATATATTTAGCCCAATAGAGTTGTTAAAACTAAGTGGCATACCAGTCGTTGTTGGGTTATACACTTTCTGCTACGGAGGCCATGTTGTATTCCCTACTATATATTCCTCAAAGAGAGACAAGAGATGCTTCCTTGGGTTCATCTCGTCTGCTTCTTAGTTAGAACATTAATGTATGCGAGCATTGGAGCCATGGGTTATATGATGTATGGCATTGGAGTGTCATCACAGGTGACATTAAACCTGCCTTGGAGTGCAATTGCTTCAAAATTGGCAATATATACAACAATTATAACACCCTTTTCAAAATATAGTTTGATGATCAATCCAATGGTTGTGGCATTGGAAAATATAATATCAACTCCTTCATCCCCATATCGAATTCATGTAATTTGGAGTATCTGCATTCGGACAATGTTGGTTGCGGAGCACAATGAGCGTAGAAATTGCAGTGCCTTTCTTTGGGTATCTTATGTCATTAATTGGCTCCTTCCTCACCTCTTCAATATCCATCATTATTCCTTGCATTTTCTACTTAAATTTTTTTAGGAGAACGGAGGCTCTGATTTTGTATATATATATATATTTGTTTTATTATAAAGAATTTCAGTTTTTATAATAACAAAAAAAATAAAAAATATATTGTTTGTTTTATTTTAAAATAATTTCATTTCAAAAAAAATAAAAAATAATATATATATATATATGTTCTAGGTCAAACATAATAAAATTAAAAATAAAACTAAAAATTAGAAACAAATGATAAAAATTGCAAATGTTTTTTTTTTTTTTTTCTTTTCTGAAAACAATAATGTTTTTATGTTTTACTATTTTATGCTAAGTGGTTTCTTGGAGTCACTTTTGCAAGCCATCAACGATGAAAAAGCGTGCACGTGCAACAACCACGACAACATGTATACGAACGCATTTTTTATCTCTTTAATTTGCCGCATTCGTACTTAATCTCGCATTCTATGTTTTATGATGATCTCACAAGTTTTATTGCAGGATTAGTACTAAGATTGATTGCAGGAATGAAGACACTCGCATTCCACGCCACAATGACTTTCAAGAATTGCGAAAGCATGTTGTATTAAAAGCTTGAAGGAGCTAAATTTTTCATTGCACATGTCATGACGTTTGTCGCTACACCACCATCTTTCATAAAAGCAATTACGCCATGACATGATCACTTACCTTTCTCCTTCCAAGATTATTTGTCATTCATGTCGCGAAGTCCACTTCCCATCGCCTTATCCTTCATGACTTCACACATGCCTATCTTTCTTATTCACATACATCCCTTTATCTTTTTCCATTCATTTTGCCTTGCAAATAAAACCATTCAGTTCCCTTTTGATGACTGCATTACCCTGCTTTCTTTTTCATACATATTGTTGCTACCCAGATCTTTTCATCTATAGTCCTACCAATCATTTTGTAAAAACTCACGTTGACTGATGTGGGATTCCTGAAGGCCCACCTTTCAACAAGTCTTTCCCTATTAACCTCAATACCTTATCTGGGATATAGACTAGAGTCCATTTGAGTACCTAGAGGCTTGCATGCCTTAATGGCAAGTTCTCTCGTTGACATTCATGGGAATACATCAATGTCCCTTGATCATCATATCTTGCAAGTGGCTCGACATCAACGCATTCATTCAAACTTCGCAAGATGTACTTGGGTACCTTGGCACTCATCGACATCAATGGTGAGTTTGCCTCGCATTGGTTAACGACATTCATCAATGGTCAGTAATCCAATGACTTCTCTTCATGCTCGACATTGACACATTCATTCACATGACTAGAATTGTACCATCATGTTTTGCAGTAGGTGAAGACTATACACTTTTCCATGACTCCTCAGCAGTTACAGCAGCATGACTTTGTCTATATGAGATTACTACATTTCCACTTTCATTCTTCCTCTTTTCCATGATTCATCAACAACAGTTCAGATTCCTCCATGTCACATTCTCTGATCCAACAGTTACAACAGTCGAAGATACAGTAGCATTCACCTTTCACATGATCATGCAACAGTGACATCTTCCATGCTCCAACAACTGCATCAGCCATATTCCTATTGCATAGTTCATCAACATTTTGGATAAGTGGAGGTATGTTGTTTTCTACTCTTTAATCATGAAATTCCTTACATGCTAGAGTGAATGAATTTGGAAAAATCCCTCACCCTTCTCCCTTTCCTTTTCATTTCTATGACTCATGCCATGTTGCATGAGTACATGTAACCAATTCAGTTGGAGGGGGGGGGGACTATATTCGCTATCATCACTCCATTTTTTCACCACCATTCCATTTTTCGTCTCACTTACCATTTACCAACATTTTTTTCTTCCAACGATACTCTGTTGCACTTTGATTCATAAGCATTGATTTACATATTAGCATGATTCACAAATATGTAAAAAGGGATTTCTTATACTCAGTTATGTATTCTTATTCCAGCAAGAAAATGGGTAAATTATTATCATAACAGCGACATAACAAATAACGAAATGAATGTTGTTTACACAAGAACCGACATTTTATTATCATAACAACAAGAGAACAAATAATGAAATGAATGTTGCTTACACAAGAACCAACATTCTCTATATTCATGGTTGTCACACAAGAACCAACCATAATAAAATTTTAGTTGTTACTCATGTAAATCCCATCCTAGAAATATTCATTATCATCACTCAAAGCCAAAATTCAGGTGCCAAAATTTCTTGAGAAGATCCATGCACAGTTGCATGAGGACATGCAACAAGTTCAGTTGGGGGGTATGTTGAGTCTCAGAAATGTCGTATTTCCATCCAACTTTCCCTTCATCATTATTCACATTTCATCGCTCTATAAACCATTCATTAATACCATTTCATAATTAAATATGGGTTTAACCTTATTATTTTCCAAATCATTTATTTTAGTATTAAAAGGGAATTTGTGA
>SNQJ01S0123944.1:16134-26758 GCA_010110895.2 Picea sitchensis
AAGATATATGAGAGATATGTGTGAGGATTTGAAGGGATTATATTTTGTAATAAATGGAAATGGGTTGAGAGAAAAGTGGATCTGTAATTATGAGATGTTTATCTTATTTTCAAAACTCTCATGTATAAAAGAGAGTGCCTTATCTTCATGAGGAAAGGGATGAGAATCAATATTATGTGAAAGATGAGAATCATTATTATGTAAATTGAAAGGAGGATTCATTATTATGTATATTAAGGGAATTTTTATGAGATAGGTTCTTGAGGAGAATTGTTATGATGTAGATTGGATTCAAGAAGAGACTCATTTTGTAAACCTACCTATTGAAGATTAATGCAAGTTTGGATTCAGTGATTTTGTCTCTCTTAGAAGTTATCATATGTTGATCTAAGATCTTCCATGTTGGCATCGGAAAGGGCCATCGATTCAACTTGGTAATCTTATTGTAAATTGTTAGTGTAGATTTTCATTTCATGTACCTGTTACTTTGATTTCATGTTATTTTGTTTGATTTCACTCTTCGAATGTGTTGCAAAGTGTGGTAATGTAGGAACAATTGGATCTCCATATTTCACCATACATGAGCTTTAATGGAGCATCCTACTTGTTAGTTTAGTTTCTCCAGAAGATAGAATCAAAGTTCATCTTTTCTTTTCATGAGCCATCAATGAACATGTCCATCACCTGAGAAGGAGCTTTTGTTTGTTTATGAGTTTTGCTTTCCATCTTTTGAATTGAGTGACGATTGTTATTTTTAAGAGTGTGTTGGTTTCTAAATGGTTCTCTTATCTAATCTATACTAAATAGACATAGGAAACTATCTGTTATCGGTGCATATAGTGCAACAACTCTACTGATTACGAATCCCGGTTGATAATTTATGTTTGGTAATATATTATGCATATAATTGCACCAACAACTGGCCAGCCTCAACCATGCTCATTAAGATTTGGGGCTTCTTAGGCCTTACCAATTTATATCTTAGGTTCATGTTGCGATTCTACGATATTGCATGGTCCCTCAACCAAATAACCATAGGTGGTGGTAAGGAAACATTTGTGTGGGGATTTTCCTAATAGAAAGCATTAAATGATATGAAGCAGTACTTGTGCTCAACTCCATTTCTTTCATTACCTGACCTACAACAATTTTGATATCAAGACAGATGCTTCAGACTGTGCTGTGGGCATAGTCCTCACTCAGCACAACCACCCCATGGAATATCATAGTGAGGCACTATCATATGCCTTCCATAAGTACCCTAATTACGACAAATAAATGTACTCCACTTTGCAAGTATGCCATGAGTGGAGGAATTACATTCTTGGAGGAGAAAGTCATCCACACTGATCATAATCCATTGCAGTTCATACAGACACAGGGAAAATTGCAGAATGACTGCCATCAGAAGTGGTCCACATATTTGTAGTAGTTCCACCTCAACATCAAGTATAAAACATGAAGTACCAACCGAGTTGCTAACTGCCTCAATCGACCTTCAGTCGTGGTAGTCACCATAGTTCTATACTCTTGCAACCATGAGACCTTTGGATGGACCTACCTCTATGAGACAGATCCTTACTTCGCTAACACTTACCAGATGTTGGGTGCAAATACAACTATCACTAATTTCCATCTTTAGGATGGGTTGTTATGCCAGCTAGGCCATCTCTATGTTCCATCAAGCAAGCAAGCAAAGTTGATTTGGGAATCCCACTACAATCGAGTGGTAGGACACTTTGATGTGGAAAATATAGTGGCAGTGCTAGAGAGACATTTCTACTGGCTGAAACTTCGACAGGATGTCAACAAGTATATCCAATCCTAAACTACATGTGTTATTTCCAAACTAGCCACTAAGAAATAAGGCATGTACACTCCTCAGCATACTTCTAACAGGACTTGTGAATCCATATAAATGGACTACATGTTGGGCCTTCCATCCACCAAGCGGGGAAATTATTGTGTTTTGTGGTTGTTGATCACTTTTCCAAGATGGAGATTATGTCCACCTACAAGAAGAGCATCACAGTCGAGGCCACTGCCAATATCTTATTTGAACAAGTGTGGGTACACTTTGGGATACCACAAACCATTATCTTAGATCAAGACAGTCGATTCCTTATCACATTTTGGTCGAGCCTATGGTCACTACTGGACACCAAGCCCACCAAGTCCACTTCCTTCTACCCTGAGACGATTGGCCAACCTCAATTTGTCAACTGAATGATCATGCACATCCTACGCATGTACAATTCCAAGCACCCCTGCACATAGGATTAGATTCTTTCCTATGTTCAACACAACTGCAATATATTCATACATAGCTCAACCGACCACAACCCATTTCAGGTGGGGTTGGGATTTCAACCATTAGGTCCCATGGATGTTGCACTACCCCTTGCGACCACCTAGGTAGTCTTGTCACATGATCCAAATGAAGCTGACAAAGCCACCCAATTCATTGAGTGGATCTAGCACATCCACCAATAGGTTCAAGATATTTTACAGAAGTCCAATGGAAAGTACAAGCAACACCATGATCAACATTGGATGCCACACTAGTTTCAGGTGGGAGACAAAGTTTGGTTGCACTTGTAGAAATAATTCCTTATAGGGCCTCATCGGAAGCTTCTTCCACTCCATTATGGACATTAAACAATCACCAAGGATGTGGGTGATAAATATTTTTATCTCAACCATCCCCCCTTCCTTGGCCTGCACCCAATGTTCAATGTGGACCTCCTTCAGCCTTATTTTCCACCATTATTGAACACCTCAGAGATAGAAAAACAAATGACACCAACAAATCTCAAACCTGACTACATGGAACATGCATCCACTAATCATATCATGGACACATATTTCAAGGGCACTCCCTAGTAGAGGATCCAACTTTATCAGGTTGTCAAAGCAGGGCAACTCCTACACCAAGGCAAGTGGCTCACCCGGGGCCAAATTCAACAAAAATTTCCTCATATGATGGGGGAAATCAACAAAATGGACACCATTGATTCCTAAGGGTGAGGATTGATCCAGGAGGATATCAGTGGCCACTCATCATTTCCAACTAGATCAAAACAATTTTTTGGCAACTTACTATTTTTAGCAGTTTTTCGGGTCCCAAACTTTTGGGGCCATTTTGAGGGCCTAAACAACATTTTTCATGATTCGTCGCCTTAGAGAAGACAAAAACATCTAATTGATCCCCCTAAATGAATATCCTCTTCAATATATTTCCAACAAGCTATTGTGTTCCATAAACAAATATCGTATGCAAAAGTTACGACCCCGAGAAGTTGATGTACTAACTTACCCTAACGGGGCCCACATGAATTTTGGTGCTTCATCCCCTAGGGTTATGTTTTTGGATGTATAGTGTTTTCTCATTCAAGTTTATTGTAAAAATTCCTTCAAATCCTCATTGTACTTATCTTCTTGCGAATGAGCGTAGCCATCACATCTCTTCTTAGAGATAACCTGCCATCATTCTAGAAAGCTTGTTTTCAGTCTGCATTTTACAGTTTTCAACATATTTCTTAGTTAATAGAAGTCAAGTTTTACTGTATCTCTGTTATTGTTCGCTGTGTCTCTATGTTAATATTATAAATATGTGGTTTCATTTTGTTCTTCTCATAAATCTGGATCAACTGCAACTTGCGTACACCTTCATAAAGCTATGGTTTTCACCTTTTCTGAAACTATGACACTTTCTTGCCTCTATCAAATCAACCTGCAACCTATCACTATGTCCAATATGTAGTTGTGCCTTATGCATACATCATCATATGTATCCCTTAACGAAGTCCATCTATCTTTCTCTAGTCATGTGTCATACATATGTATACAATCATGATCAAGTGTAATAACCCTCACATGGACTAGACATCAAACCCTCACTGATATGCAACCCCAAACTTCACAACCACTTCACAACCAAAATCCCTCAACCATGTACCGATAAATACAAGATATGACTCAACACTAACAAGATGTACCAATGATAAATATCAGATATAAAAGCATTTTATTTATGTATATCTGACTTATACATCAAGTGTCATACAACCAGTAGCCTCCCTAGGGAAACTCCTCAAACCCCCATAACCATATCTCATGTAGACAACAATATCCAACTACTCATAAAAATTAGACATATGTTTTGAACCTGTAGATAGATCTATTGTACCTGATCACTGTAGACCTTCTTGGGAGATTTCTTTCAGACTCCAAGAACCTGACACTCTTAGAACCTCAATATTTCATGTATTTTCCAATTGTATGCACCCTTTTATACTGCCAGCCCATGTACATACACGACCTATTTCACTAGAGCCCATGTACACCTAAAAAAATATGGTTTTTTTTAGTATTTCTGAAACTTTGAAACTTTCATCGTCAACCATTCATGCTATCTCAGACTTGTTTAACTTTAGATGTATCAATGAGTACCTGCAATAAACCTTACACAATAATAGATATTTAGTATGCTCAATAGGTGTTAATAGGAGATCCTTTCTCTCTTATTTATACTCTTCAAGTACTTCCTCTATGGGTTACCTTCTAACCAACTTAACCCAACTTCCTTCTTTTAGGGATAAACCACTTCTAACCACTTGTCCACTTATAACCATTTTATCCATAAATAGTAAACTCTCCACTTCTAGTTGCAACTATTTTATTTTTAATTATTTTCTTATTGCAACAACTTAACCCGTGATTAACTCCTAGTTTCACCCACTTTGACTAGTCAACTTTTTCTAGGGGTTTCTAGAATAATTTTACTTTTTTGACCTTCTAGGGGCTTCTAGATAACTCAAGAGGGCTCTCCAACTTGACAAGGCCATAAATCTCTAACCGTGAGGAGTTATGTGGCGTTCCACATATCACCGAAAATGGCATGACATGTACTATCCATCTAGAATAGTATTACCTGCAAATACACTTATCTTCGTACCTTTATACCTAAAACAATATTGAGTCCCTTAACCATAATGTTGGGGCTACCAGAATTTGCTACCATACTTGATTCAAGGGTTGAAATCAATGAAAACCAACCCAATTAATTAACATGAAGTTGGCTAAAGCCACCCATCCTTACCCCATCTTGTCGCCTGGAAATATAAATTCCAAATGTAGAAAAACTATCACTGTCACTGAATCAACCACTACCATTGTCAACCTGTCACTTTCAACCTATCACTATCAACCTGTACCAACAAATTTTACCAATAAATCTAAACCAAACAACCTGTAACAACTTGTACCAACAAACCCGTACCAGCATGTAACATGCATCCACCATGCATCAACCTATACCTCAACCTGTACCATCAACAAGTGCATCAACCATGCACCAAACTTGTATAAATAACTTAACACAACAACCTATCCAAACAACCTATATCAACAACCTATCTCATCAACCAAATGAGATCTACTCACCAATATCAATCACTAAGGAAAATCTCAACTATATGCACAATATCACCAAGATGTGCATCAATCAATACTACTCACAAACATCAACAAGATGCACCAAGATCAATATGTTCTTATAACAGTATACCATGTCATATATGCTACATCATCCATAAGCCATGCATCAACAATAATACTAATAGGTGCCTTCAACCATGTACTAAGTATGTACCAATCATGCATCAATTATAGATCAAACTATGACTCATCAATATGTACCAACATCAACATACCATACACCTCATGTATGTGCCGACTCATCAACTATATGTCCCAATATGTAACTCAACCATATACCTAATACATACACCAAGATATCCAACAAATAGGCATCTAACAATACATCACACTACCATAAACCCTTATATCAAACCATGTGCCAAAAACCCTTTGTTATGTAGCATGAAGCATGTACTAACCATATACCAAGATCACCAAAAAATGCCTCTTACAATACACATTAAGATATGCCAATAGATATCACACATGTGCCATCCATGTGCTACAACAAATCTGCCTCAAAACCATTCACTACCACAAGTATAATGCAAGAATAATACCTCTAGACATGTACCAAGAATATGCCTCAATAGATCAATGATGTACCTCTATATAGTATCACATTACCCATGATATACATCATAAACAAAGTGACATAACCTTACTGATAAGTACTTAACATAACCAACAATGTATTTCTGTAGACCCGTCTCATATAATATGTGCCATACATAAGAGTGTTTCTCACTCAACCAACCAACTAAGATATACCATATCCAAGTACAAGACCAACCATATCAAGAATGCCTCAAGCATTCAACATATCATAAGAAAATCTAAGCATCAAAACAAACATGTAACCATACTAGAAATTTTGTAGCTGACCTGAAACTTTAGAATGTTGACCTAGGAACTTTCTTTCAGACTCTAGGGACCTAGCACCAACATCTACTCAAGTTATAGGTATTACTGTACCTTCTTCCTTTTGGAGTTATTGTCCTTTGGTGCTTCCTTGTGTAATCAATTGACATATATAAAAATCATTTAATAATAAGAATTCAAATATTCGTGTATCATTATCATCCATTATGATAATGTTCCATTATATCTAAATCACTCTCTGAACAAATCTATGAATACAATCTTTGTTGACCTCATGCTCTCATCCACTATCATATATCTTTCCAAACCTACTAATCCATATCTGTCCATACTTTCCAATAATCTTCTACTCGATTGTCCACAATGTTGACCCATCTGTCCCTGTACTATTCCGAAGTCTTCTCAGCTACAGATGATCATCAAATGTGTCCACTCATCTCCTCTATTTGCATACCAAATTATGCATGCTTGGAATAACCTGTGCTAACAATATCTATGCTTGAATACAACCATAGACTTATGCATGTATAACTTCCAACTAACATCTGTGTGGGAACACTGCTTTATCAATCGATCAATCTGTCATTCTGTACTTCTGCTATCGAACTGTTGATACCGAGAGGGGGGTGAATCAGTATCAAGTACAATTTAAAAAAACAATCAAATTATAACTAAACCATTCAATTATATCCAATGATCAATGAACAATAGTATAATATTAACACCAATACACCACAATACACCATGCACAATATATGAGAAATAATCAATAGTTATTGTTTAAGGGAAGTAATGACTTCCAAAGATAGCTACAACTTTCAAATATAAAGGGAGGGATAAACCTCCAAGAGGAAGACATAATCCTCCAATATTAGTATAGGGTTGACTTCTCCATCCTTTCCCTTTCCTTCCACCCAAGAATATATGAGAGATAATAAAAGCTTACATTAAATCATCACCATCAACTAAGCATCACATAGAACTTGATAATGCTTCCTGAGACTTCTTAAACTTCTGAAATTATTCAATTCTTGGAATACTCTAATCTTGTAGATAATATTACTCAATGTATTCTCTGAATCTCCTCCAAGTTTCACTCATTAAATCCTCCCCAAAAAGAATTTATAGAGATAATGATAGACCTTATTCAATTATGGTTTATTCAGGAGAGTGAACTTGTACATAATGCCCTGTGCTGAATATTGAACATCATATTATGAAACTCTCACAAAATAAACTAAAGCCCATAATATTTCCAATGAAATTGGTCTCACTTCATTTGGATTCTCTATGAAGAAGTTATTACTGTTTTATTTGGAACACCTGCTTATGACTAGCTTCAGGACTAGTAAAAAACCCTATCTTCCACAAAGTGTATATCCAAAATTATAGAGAATAAAGAGATGAAATTTTTACCATAGGTGCCTAGATATGTATTCTCAATACCATATCAATTTCACCATTTGAATCGTTCTATAAAATAATTTATAGAGAAAATGGTAAGATGACCTGTAAATAACATACCTTAGAACACATCACCGAAAGACTTCATCCTTCCTTGAAATTTGACCTTCTTTACTTCATATTTCCTATGAAATTCGACTTGTGTGTGCAAAATGAATGTATAATGATATGTATTTATATGCTTTATGTCACTTCCTTTTAACATTAGGACTAACCGACACTTTTTTATTTTGTAAGTCTTTTCTTTAATTATCTTCAGGGCCGACATGTACTTCCTTCTTCAATTCACTTTGTCATATTCAAAAATTTATTTCTCCTCAACCATGAGGATCCACGTGACATGCCACCTACCACCGGAAACAACATTATTTATACTATCCATCCATGGGTGTTTTTTCTGCATGTGCACTGTCCTTCATGTCCAAATACCTTCATCAATCTTGCGGTCCAAAACCATTGACTAGGGTTGACATCAATGACAACAACCAATATTCCAACACTCTAGGGTAGGGATGCTCCTACTGAGTTTAATGGAAAAGGTAACTCTCTTCTTTGGGGATGCTCCCCATGAACATGTGGCACTCAATAATACTTCATCCTTATTTTTGTTCTTTGGGACTTTTCTTCCTTGGAATCCTTTTGTGTGGCTTTTGTCTTCTCTCTCTTCTTCATGTCTAGGGTGTGTATGTTGTTCAGTCTTCTTGTTGTAGTTGAAACCACTCTTCCTAAGTTATTTTATCTGATTTTACATTTTCGGGAGTAAAACATAAGAGTGTATCCTTGATCACATATTTTTCTGACACTGAGGATATTATGCTTCAGATCTTCAACCAATAGTACTTTTCCTGCTTTTACATTTTCACTTCCAAGCTTTATAGTTCCTTTTCCAAGTATTTTGGTAGATGAGTCATCTCCAAATGCAACATTTCCACCCTTTTTATTCAAGCTGACAAATTTTCTTTGATCTTCGGTCATATGATATGAGCACCCATTGTCTATGAACCATTCATCTTCTTATTTTCATTCTTTAGCGACCAATGTTATTTGACAGTTTTCATTGTGTGGAATTTCTTTCCTTTTCCATGTTGTAGTTGGTATACAGACATTTGGCATACAATTATCTTCCTTCATCTCTCTGCAATCTCATGCTTTGTGACCAAGATTATTTCACTTGTAACATACAATATTTTTATCCATTAATGGGTCAAATGGATTATAATTTCTGTTGATAGGTCTACGAACATTTCCATATCTACTATTTTCACCATTCATATAGATTGCGTAGTTTTTCCTTTCATTGATTCTACAATTGATTTCCTTGTGTCCAAAATTTCCACAAGTATAACAATGTCCAAGAAAGAAATTTTGATACTTGAGAGTAAGTGATCTTATTTGTGGTGTGGTCCACCTAGGTTCACGATCTATTCTTCTGTAGTTTCCTTCATAATGATTTCTTTCATACCTGATAGGAGATGATCTTCTTGATGTCTCATTCCTTCTGAATTCTAGTCTTCTATCTTATTGTTCAAATTGTTCTGGAGTGTTGGTTTCATCATTTCCATCTTCCTTCTCTTGTTTTTTTTTCTTTAAATTGTCATTGTATCCTAGTCATGTCTTGTTGTTTGGATATCTGTGACTACTAAGGATCTCATCTAATTGGTCAGTGATTTTTTTGAACTTCTTCAACTTTTTTGTTGTCAATAGTAGCTCCCCTTTTGTGTGATCCAAATCTTCTTTCAATTTCTCATAATCTTCTAATTGTTCCTTCAGGATATCAATGGTATTTTCAATCTTGTAATTCTCTTCTTCACAACTACTCAATTCACCTCTTAGTATTATTTTTGTGTTTCTAAGCTTGCAATTTTCAGTTTCAACATGCTTCAACTTTTAAACATTCTCATATTCTTGTTCACTCTCTACATTGTCTTTGTATCCCCAAAAGGAATCAAGGTTGGTTTCTTCATTTGAATCTTCTTCATAAATGATTTCTTCTTGTTTAGAATTCTTGTTATCATCATCCTGGGTTTCTTGGGTTATGAAGATGACTTCTCCTCCATCATTATCTTCTTCATCACTCTCATCTAAGGAGATGTCATCATCCTTGGAGTAGAAGATATTTTTATTGTTGATACTTCTCTTTTTATAGTATAAATTTTCAACAATATATCCTATTCTACCACAGTTAAAGAATTTGAGAGGAGACTTACCTTTGTATATTCCACTTCCCTTCTGGAACCTTCTTATGAAATTTTATATTTCTTCATCAAGGTTGTTATCCTTGTCTTTTGTATTCTTTATGTCTTTAAAGGATGCTTCATTTTTTTTCTGGTCACTTTCTATACATGTTCTCATTTCATATGCTATAAGAGACCCATGTAATTCATCCATTGTCATTTTGGTCAAGTCCCTAGTTTCTTCAATGGTGGAGACCTTAGCATCATACTTCAAGAGAAGTGATCTCAACACTTTTTGTACAATCAAGGATTCATAGATCTCTTCACCTAATCCTATGATAACATTAACAACTTCATCAACTCTAAGAAAATAGGTTGCAATATCTTCATTTTCATTCATCTTCAAATTTTCAAATTATGTTCTATGTCGTTGAAGCTTGACATGCTTAACTTTTGGATCACCTTCGTAGATACTCTTGAGTTTGTCCCATACCTCTTTAGCAGTGATGCATCCCATCACTTTGATAGAAATGGTTGGTGCCAATCCTCCTATAATAACATGTCTGGCTTTTGAATTACAACTCATAAGCTTCTTCTCATTTGGATCAGTTGGAGCATTATTT
>SNQJ01S0123944.1:42806-69011 GCA_010110895.2 Picea sitchensis
ATGTATTTCGACTATGTAGGTTGGCAAGTATTGTATTCTGAGAGAGGATACTGTGAGAGAAAGAAGAGGAAGTTACAACGGGTTTTGTTGTAGGTTGTATCCCTTCATTTTGCTAGATAATAATAAAGAAAGGACTTGGCAATTTCTCTGGTGGACATAGCCCACACTGGGTGAACCATGTAAATCTGTGTCTCTCTTGTATTGTGTATCTTCTGTGTTTTATTTCCACATTCGTTTTATTTTATTGCTCCGCGGTCCTGTTTTTCTAACAATTGTTTCCACACGAGGGTCGAATCATGTCCATTGATCATTTATCCTTCTCCCGTCCTGACCCTTCATCGGGGGTATCCACGGTACCGATGATTGATAACCCTCAGCTCAAAATCATCAACATAGGGGTTGGTTTGTGCCCATCTTTGATGGGTACTTTCTATTACCTGCCTCTGATCGACAATGTCCACTTCATATCAGTTGTCCTCGACCAGCCTAGGGTTGAAATCTTTCAAATCTTGTCATTTTTCATGACTTACTTTAATGATCCGTGGACTCTTCCTTACCCATCATCTAATATGGAAGGGACAGGGCACCATGGCATGGCCATGCCTTTGTCCATGGCAGAATTTGCGTACTCTATAGTTCAACAAGCTTCTGTTGAACCTGATTTGACTCTCGCACAAATGCTTTATCCGGTTCTTGAGCCTACATGGGCTCAAGGTTCCCTCGCTGATACTAATTTTTTAGACTTAGTCTTGCCCTTAGACGAGGCAATTATTGAGGCAATGACTAGTCCAGATAGACCCTGGGATGATCTTCATCACAGATCTTAATTCCTCCCAGTGTTAAGAAGAATTGAAGTAGGTCAATTCACTCTGACTATGACTAGATATAAGGCTTGTCCTATCAATCCTTTGGCTACGCAGATTGTTTACACTGAAGGAAATATGGAAACCATTTCTCAAATGATACCTATTGATATCACCAGAACCCCTGGCGTCGTGGAGAATATCTTCATTGGAGAAGACTGCTCCCCCAAGGAGATTCGAATATACACAGATTTATTTAAATAATTTCACGACGTGTTTTCTTGGTCTTACAAGGAAATGCTAGGCATAGATCCATGAATCATTGAACATGAAACCACGACATATCATGATGCTAAGCCGGTTTGGTAGAAGCTTCGTCTATTCAATTTTAGGAAAGCAACAACTATTAAGGATGAAGTAGAGAAACTACTCCAAGATGGTTTCATCTACCCCATCCAATTGAATCAATGGGTGTCAAATCTTGTTCCAGTCAACAAAAAATAGAGTAAATTTCCCGTATGTATGAATTTTCGTGAATTGAACAAGGCTTGTCCAAAGGATAATTTCCCTAGACCATTTATTTACTAGATAGTCGATGAATGCACAGGTTGCGAAGCCTTTTATTTCATGGATGGTTTTTCAGGATATAATCAAATACAGATCAAGCCCGAAGACCAACAAAAAACCACTTTCATTTGTCCATGGGGTACATTCACTTATCAGAGGATTCCTTTTGGTCTGAAAAATGATGGAGTTATGTTTCAATGGGGCATGTCTTTTTCTTTCCACGATCTCAAACATGTAGTCGAGGCTTATCTCGATGATTTAGTGTCACGATCTCACAAGAGAGATAATCATCCTGCACACCTCCAACTTATCTTTGAGCGATGTCGTTACTACAAGATTTGATTGAATCCAAACAAATACAGCTTTTTCATAACATCGGGTTGTCTGTTAGGTTTCATAGTTTCAACAATAGGGATCATGGTCGATCCTCTCAATGTTGAGGTGATAGTTCATTTGCCTCCCTTGTGCACAGTCCCTCAGCTTCAGAGTCTATAGTGAAAAGTGAATTTTTTATGGAGTTTCATCACAAAATATGCTAAGATCACAAAGGGTTTTATGCGTTTACTAAAGAAGGATGTTCCTTTTGATTGGGATGAAGCCATTCAATTCTCTTTTGAAGCATTGAAATGCACCCTCACATCTACCCCTCTGTTGTGGCCAACCAATTATAATAAATACTTCTTATTGTACTTGGCCACTACAGAGTTGACCATCGGCATGGTCTTGGTTCAGGAGGATGATTTTCTCTTAGAATATGTGATTTATTACCTGAGCTAAGGACTTGTTGGACCGAAACTCAATTATTCTCACATTGAAAAAATTGCATTGGCAACAGTTCATGCTATCCAACAGTTCTGTCATTATATCGTGTTTCACAAGACCACCATCATTGCCATTGTGAATCCATTTAAATACGTGTTGACATGATGTGTGATCGATGGAAAGATCAGTAGATGGATATTTATCCTCTAGGAATTTGACCAGGATTTTGTCTCGGCGAAATCCAAAAAGTCGTTGGTCTTTGCGGAACTCATCTCGTAACTTCCGGTCGAATCAGGTGATGTTATGCCCAAGGAGTCGACTATCAAAGGAGACATGTTTTTTATCACATATTCAAACCCCTGGTATGGAGATATACTAGTCTATCTCTAGAATTTGAAATACCCCACCTCTGCTTCCCATGATGAGAGCCTTCGTATACGCCACCAGGCCAACAACTATCTCATACTTTAGGACACTCTATATTGTCGAGGTGTATATTGCATCCTTCACTGGTGTCTCACTCATGAAGAAGCGGAAATCATTCTTAATGATTGCCACACTGGAGCATGTGGAGGTAATTTTTCTGGGCTAGCAACAACCCAAAAGATTCTACAAGCTGATTAATTTTGGCTGACATTAATCAAATATTTTGTTGAATCGGTCAAGAAGTGCCATCTGTGTCAGATCTTCTCTTGTAAGATGAGGGAAAACCCCACTCCCATGTTTCTCGTCATCACAATTGGTCCCTTCACCAAGTGGGGGATTGATTACACTACATGCAACCCTCCTTCCACAAGGGGGCACTGTTATATCATCGTAGCAGTAGACTACTTCACGAAGTGGGTTGAAGCTATGCCAACATTTAAAGATGATGGTGAGACAACAACTCTCTTTTTATTTAACCAGATAATAGAAAGGTTCGGCATCCCGAGAGAGATTGTCACTAACCATGGCAATCACCTTCAGAACAAAATGATGTATGAGTTAACATCAAAGCTTAGGTTGAGGCAAGAACATTCATCATCCTACTACCCACAAGAGAATGGTCAGGTGGAATATGTGAATAAATCCCTTAAGACTATTTTACATCGAATGATCAATTCGGCCAGGTCAAATTGGAATTTGATGTTGTACTCGACACTATGGGTCTATCGAACGTTTGTTAAGACTACAACCAGTTTCTCACCTTTTCAACTCGTTTACGAGCTAGAAGCAGTCTTGCCTATAGAGTGTTATATCCCCTCTCTAAAGTTGGCAGTACATTTATTTCCAGACACTTCACTGCTTGAAGAGCGTTTATTATATCTTGAGCATCTTGATGAGCAATGTCAGGATGCATCCTTGGCTAATGAGGCTCACAAAAAACAATCAAGTGTGAGTATGATCGGTCCATCCATCCTTGGATTTTCTCTGAAGGCTACCTTGTCCTAGTCTATGACCAAGATAAGGACCCCCTAGGGGTAGGCAAGTTCAAACCCATGTGGTTCAGACCTTTCATCATGAAGGAGGTTCTAAAGAAGGGCACTTATTGTCTAGTGGAATTTGAGGGAAATGATTTGGCGGAGCCTAGAAATGGGCTCTACCTCAAGAAGTATTACTCGTATGTGGGTCACCTTGGGTGGATTCTTGTAACATATGTATAGTATTATACATTTTATTTTTATCCTTTGAATTTTTGGTTTTATAGACGTTTCATTTTTTATGTCATCTTTTTCACTGTGTCATATGTCAAGTGAATCAGAGGTGTTTTTTTGGTTTGTGGATGATGTTAGCCAACACACTCGGAGGCTTGCTTCTGCAGCTTGGGTGATTTTCATGCCTCAGGGCTAGTTGCTATCTTCAGGTGGTATTTGTTTAGATGACACCACAAACATTGTCGCCGAATACAGCACAGTCTTAGAGTTCCTTCGTGACACTTTGTCACATGGTATCTCTCGCCTTTGGGTCTACTTAGATGCTCAACTAGTTGTGTCCTAGTTAAATTGGGTTTACTGCATTTACGATCCTACTCTACACTAAAGGTTCCTTAGGGTACGTCTCTTAGAAATAAGCTTTGATTACATTACGTATATCCATGTTCCTAGGAGATTGAATCAAATCATAGACACTCTAGCTAATCATGTATTAGATTGTCATATTGCACACATGTAAGAAAATCACACACACACACATGTGAATAAATTTGTAAAATAGATGTAATCCATAAGACGTAAAAATATGTAAAATATGCATATATATATCAAAAATATTAGAGTACATGGGTGGGCGCAAGTGCCTCAAAAATATGTCCAGTAAGAGTCATGAGGCTTATGCCCTAAAAAATATACAAAACATTCTCTCGACACGTAAGTAGTCTAGCCTATCTAAGGGTGGGGCCTGTTGGCCTTGCCGTAGTGAACAACCACATTTTCCAAAAGCCGAAAGAGATGGACCCAGGTCTGTGGCACCCAAACTACGTGAGGTTGCATCGAAGGTGGGATATCCTTGATCTCTGCCATAGGGATAATATGAGTGAGCGCGGTGAGGTTCCACTCTACCTATCTCAATACTCTCTCAACTTCTCCAGCTAGAGGCCCCCCTGTTGTTGCTGCTGGTCCGGCGGCTGCAGCTAGTCTTGCCTCTAGTTGAGGATGCCACCTAGTCCTCGAGAAGTCTGCTGGACACACTGGTCCCACGTCTGTACATAATAGATACGTAAGTTTAATATACTCTAGTATACAAAAAAAAAATGATATATATAAAAAAACATAAAAATTAAATAAATTTGAAAATAAAACTTACCCATCTCTCCTCCCTCCGCTCCAGGAGGTACATGCATGTCAAGGTCCCTCGAAAAATTGATCCCGGCATAGGGTTAGTCCTCTATTGTCAGAATCTTCCGTGACCACCAGTCAAAAAATTTGTCATCAAAGGCCTCAATGGTCCTCACTCCCTCCTATCGCGGAAACAATGTCGCCCATATACATAGCGTTGGGAGAGAGGCCTTGTGCCCTCGTATAGTCTCTCAAGGACTGAGATTGGGTACCCTCTCAAAGAAAAAGAAACACAAAATAGTCCCAAACCCAAAGTTTCAATGCTCTCATATCCAACACTCTGTTAGTTGTCTCTTCATGCAATCCAACATGGTTGTTCTCCAGTAAAAAATCCATGCATTTAAGCATTGTACTTCAAATGCATGTGCACCCAGGAAGCCTGATGCAAAGTCGCGGATCTAGTGATTGACCCAATGAGTAGAACTATCACTTTGAGTGATAGGTTGTTGATCTTATGTATAGTCACCTGAGAACCTACTTTCTTAGTACCAGCCTCGCAATGGAGTCCAATCAACTCCTCAATTTTGTGAGGCTCAGGGGGAAAAGTGCGCAAGTTGACTGGGTACCCTCTCCTTGAGAGACTAGTCAGGAATTAAATTTCTTTAGTCATTGGAGTTAAGGACTACCCCTCGAGCATGAATTCCTATGCGTTAGGATGCTAGTATTTTATCAATGCATTTAGCAACCTGGATTGTTCCCTCATAAATGGACACTGGAAGAAATTTAACAACCTGCATTGTGACAAAAAAACGATAGCAGCAGGGTCCTCTGAGACCAAAAAATCAATGTCCTCATGCTCCCTCTCTCTCCAATGAAGATACATCCTGCAAAATGCCAAAGTTTGGAGAGTTAACTCTTGCCTTTTTTTACCACTTGTTGGAGGGTGTATGCAGTATGCCTTGGCGACAATCAAATGTGCACATGGGAAATATATATTTTTCCCATGTACACACAAGGTTGACCCTTTTAAAGGTCAGTGCCCCCCCCAAAAACAAAAGTAAACGAAAAAATGAAATATGGAAATGCAAGAGAGGATAGTGTGTACTTACTTGGTCCAAACGGAAGTTCGTTTCATCCACTGAAGCTCCCGGAATCAACTATTTTGGCAAAGAGGTGTTTTTTGAATTTTGGTCAATTCTCAATTTACAATAGTGATAATGAGTTGTCAGCATTCTATTTATAGTCTTTTTGGCCCCTTTTTGTTATTTTTTGGACCCTTTTGTCATTTTTTCTAGCTTGAAAATCGTTTACTATGGTTCTTGAGTTTCTTGGGGGATGTTATGATAAGTGTTACTTTGGGTATTTTGGAAGTCTTTTTTTGAGAGTTGGGTCATTTTTAAAGGTCTTTTGGTAAAAAGTTGTTTTTCCGACTTTGTGCATGTAAGATAGGATTCCACCTCCACTTGTTTCACCTCATTGCCTTTTTTTTTTCTCTTTTCCATAGGATCGATCCCACCGAATTGCGACATGGAACCCTCACTCTTGATCTAGAAGTGTCATAATTTAGTGGTAGAGCCTACTTTCACATGGATGTCGTAGGTAGATCCTGGTTTCATTTTGGCATCCATGCCATCACTAAATGATTATAGGCTTGGGAGTCCTTATTAGTTTTTCCTAATTACAAGTTTGAGCCTCATTTGCATGATTCATTATCACTCTTGACCTCTCCCTCAGGACTCCCAAAACACAACGGGTCTTCTTTTAATCCCTTTTCAGACCCTCTAAACATGAAAATATTGTCGAGCGATCTTGTTGCCCTTCATTCTCACCAAAATAAAATTCAAAGGCACGTTTGTCCGACGATAGTTTACCCCTTTTTCGGTCCAAATGGTCATTTGAACGAACAAAGGTATACTCTAGGAGCCTCGGTTCTCTAGAAGAGTATTCTCAGGTATAGATTTAACCCTTTTTTGGGCTCGAGGGACTAAATTTATGAAGAAGGAAACCCCACGGAGTCCATAGTTAAGCTCTTTTCAGACTCCCTAAAATTGAAAATATGGCTGAGTAAGATGGTTTCTTCACACTCATTAAATTGGTCAAGAAGAACATCCCTCAACATAGTCCATAGTTAAGCTCTTTTCAGACTCCTTAAAAATGAAAAGATTGTCGAGTGATCTTGTCTTTATCACACTCGTTAAAATGGTTTTGAATAGACATTTGTTCGGTGCTAGTTTACCCCTTTTTTGAGCCGACTAGACTACCTTCGAAAAAGGTACCCCAATGGAGTCTCCTTCTACGTTTTTTTAGACTCTCTAAAAATGAAAAACCATCGAGCTTACCTTCTCTGGGATCGTTAAAATTACATCGAAGGATGTTATCATTGTGTCTTATTAATCTCATTTTCATTCCCACATCTTTGGCCTAATGTCAGCTCCATGTTTCTCTCAACTGAACCATTTGAAGCATACCTTATACGCAAGCCTTGTAGCACTTTTCCCTTGCATCTTGACACCTTGACCCATGGAGGATTTTTCCGAGTTTCCCTTTCCGACATATGTCCCCTTTGCTCAAAGTATATGTGTGTTCCTTGCATTTGGAACTAGTATGTCTGCGACACTCATTCCTCCTTTGTAACACAACATTCTTTTATTCTTCTTCAAACTTTCCAAGATTATTGAAAAAGACAAAGAATAATCAAATATACCCCAAAAAGAGGAAGGGAAAAGTATTTTCTTTTTGTTGACATCACAATAAGTCTCCCTTGGACAAAGCGCATCCTTCTATTTGTTCGTCAAGCCCTAGGATTCAATATGACCTTAGGAAGTTGTTCTCTCTACATAAAGATGTGTCCTCCTTCATTTGGTTATCCTTCCAAACATATGGAGAGTTTGTGTTGCCTCCTGCATCATGAACTTATGTCAATTCCATGCTGCCTGTGTTTCATATTTTAGTCATGATTTTGTCCAAGGGAACTCTTACTAAACTTGAGTCAGCGCTTCTGCAGTTTGTCTCTTTTCCTCATGCTCGACCACCTTGAAAGAGTAATCAAGTCCTTGCTCGAAATCAATGAAGTTATCTGCACTGATCACCAAGATCCTCTTGTATGTTCCCGACGAGCCATCAAAGACCTCTGGGTAGTGAATTTGTAGACTGATATTACACTCCTACCCACGTTTTGAAGATTTTGAAGCTATTTCTCGAGCTCTGAAGACCTCATCTCCAACCATCAGGTGTCATTGGATTCTTAAAGATGGATACCATACATGTATATATTTTGATTTTGAGATGTAGATCCACTGTGTACTTCTCGCGTCTAAACTTTATATAGTTATATGACATGGATTTGTAGTGTATTTGATTGGCAGCCATGATTTTATTTCATCTCGAGCATGGGTATTCCCGCCTCAATGAGAAAAAATGTTATTTTTGCAGATGGCACCTCCTGAACTCTGGTCCCTCGTCTTAGTCGCTTCATACATTGGTGAAGATTTGTAATGTATTTCGGCCATCAGATTCTTTTCTGACCTCACACATTAGGAGGCATCTGTTATAACCCTAAATTGCAGTAGACATGCATACCTAGCATCAGGTCATATAAATTGCTATCTTTGTCAAGCCATCACTGACCAAGCTCTTCTAAAAATCATTGTTTTGAAGGTGTACGTGCTCTGCACCACTAATTCCCGCGTACACACACCTGTTGAACCACTACAACCCGCGTACACTCACAAAATATCAAGAAAAATCAAAATTGCACAAGATACTGGTTTCTGAGCCGTTACTTAACCGTTTGACCGCCCATAGCCAGTTACCCCAATTGTTACTATCTATTTTGGCCTATAAAAGAAGGGGTTGGGGTCCCATTACAAAGAGAAGCATGAGAGCATAGAAACTCGACCCATTTCCATATTCCCCATTTTCCCCAATATTTAGCAACCAGATTGTGAGTTTGAGCCATAATTCCCTTTTTCTCCATTGCAAGCCCTTGCCATTCCCCTAGAGATAACTGAAGAGGAGAAGGAGACATGGAAGTAGTTGGTGCATTGTGAAGAGGAGCCCAAGACCAAGTTCGAGGAGCAGTGTCGGTCTCATATTGTAAGTGAATTTTGTGAGATTAATATAAAGAAGTACTTTTTCCATCCCGCCAAATGACATCTTAAACTTATATGATTTGTTTACATTTCTTGTTTATGATGTCTAACCCACTAATCCATATGTAGAATGCATGCTTGTAGTTTCTTGTTTGTGTTTTGGTGAATGTAGTTCAGCCTTGGGAGGAGACTTGTAGTCAGGAAACAACTAAGTGTAAAGGGATCGACACCGGACACCGAGTTTAAGGTATGCATATAGGATCCCTATACCTTCTCTTTTATGTATGATTATGGGGTAATGTCAGGATAGTTGATAAAGAGTAGGAGACTTTAGATGGTTAGCTCTGCCTACATTTTAGAACCCTGGTGTAGTCCGTAGAGGGTTTTTCCTGCTATAGTAGGCCTTATTAATTAATGTCGTTCTTTATTACATGGAAAATATATTATTCTATCTACATGAGGGGTTAGGTCCCTAACATGCCCTCGTCCTTGAAAAATAGACTTTTCCTCAAGGCTTAAGATGAGGAAACTTTTGCATAATAGTAGCTGGTTCCCAAGTGGCATATTCTAGTGGAGTATCCTTTGAGTTAACCAAAACTTCCTTGATGGTGCACTGACAAAGGTAGCACTCTCGCTGGTCCAAGACAGCTTGTGGTTGCAACCAAATAGAACCTTCTTCATCCAACTATGGTTGGATAGTCTGGGTGTGGCATTTGGTGCCAATCACTTTCTTCTAGCATGAGACATGAAAAATAGGATGTATATATAACTGATAGGCCACTATCCCCATGCAATTGAGAATAGTATAAGGACCATGAAATTTTGGTGCAAGTTTATGAAAATGATAGGCTTTGAGTGAATTATGTTTGTATAGTTGGATATGGAGAAATACTTGATCCCCTTCAAAAAATTGACGTCCAGAATGACCTTGCTATTCCTATTGCTTCATGAATTTTTGAGCCATTACTAATTTTTCTTTGAGAGTACGAATAATGGTCATGTAGACTATAAGATTGCGTTCAACCTATTGAACCTTGGAGACCCCTGGTATGGATGGGAGAAATGATGGTGGCTTCTGTCTATAGATTGCTTCAAAAGGAGTCACGTGAGTGACAATATGGTAAGAGATGTTGTACCACCATTCAACTAGAGGTAACCACTGAACCCACTAATGTTGTCTGTCAGATACAAAACACCTCAAATATGTTTCCAAAAAATTATTGACTACTTCCATTTGGCCATTAGTATGGGGATGATAGGCTATGATGAGATGAAAATTAATTCCCTAGAGCCTGAATATTTCTTTCCTAAAATTGCTGGTAAAAGTGGAATCACGGTAAAAAAAAATAGAATGAGGCATTCCATGGAGTTTGAAGATATTATCCATAAAAATTTGAGACACTGTGGATGTTGTGAATGTGTGTTGAAGAGAAAATAAATGAACATATTTGGAAATACAATCCACTACCACCATGATGATTGACTTAATGCCTGATTTGGGTAAGCCAACAATGACATCCATAGAAAATCCATTCAAATAGTAGGTGGAAGAAGAAGTGGTTGGAGTGTACTAGGCGGTTTGACATTCTTTCCCTTATTGTGTTGACATGTATCCCATCCATCCACAAAGGTGTGGATGTCCTGTTTCATACCATCCCAAAAGAAAAATAATTTGAATAGTTCATATTTTTTGGTAAAACTTGAATGGCCTACTATAGGTGAAGCATGAAACTTAGAGAGAACCTTGGATTTAAGTGTTGACTGTTTTCTTAAATAAAAGTAACCTTTATGGATAAACTTGTCATTGTGCCAAGAGTACCCCTGGATAAACTTGGGGATCCTATTTAAGTTTTTGGATTAGGCCAGAAATTTTTGTGTCTTGTAACTATTCATGTCGAATAACCTCAATCCAGTCAACGACAATGAATGAGAGGGAAAAGAGGAACCCTTCGTCTTCATATTTCCTGGAAAGATCATCAACCACCACATTTTATTTTCTCTTTTTATAAACAATCTCATAATCATATCCAAACAACTTGGTCACCCATTTTTGTTGCTTTGGGGATGAAATTCATTGTTCTAGGAAGTACTTGAGGATTTGATGATCCATCTTAATTTGGAAGAGTTTTCCCAATAGATAATGGCACCAGAGATCTACTGCATGAAAAATGGCCAACATTTCCTTTTCATAAATCGATTGGGCCAAATTTTGATCTGAAAATTGTTTGTTGGTGAAAGCCAAAGGTCGCCCATCTTGCATGAGGACTGCCCCAATTCCCCTCCCCGATGCATCACATTCCAGAACAAAGGTCTTGGTGAAGTCAGGTAGGGATAGTACAAGAGTAGTGCACAAAACTTCTTTCAAGGCTTGGAAGGATTGGCCAACTACTGCAGTCCAACTGAAAGCATTATTTTTAAGGAGAGTTGTGAGAGGAGCCACAATTTTATCATACTTCTTAAAAAAAAATCGATAATATTCCATTAAACCCAGGGAACCATGCATAATTTTAAGAGTTTTAGGGTGAGGCCAATTCTACATATCTTCAATTTTATTAGGACCCCCCCTTAAACCATCCTTGCCAACAATATGACCCAGATACTCAACTTAAGAGGTGGGTTTGCATAGGGGTAGACCTAGGTTTCAACTCTAACAACACACCAACAAGCCCTAACTACTAGCCCTTTTGGTAACATCTGTGAAGCAGATGCTGTCTCACCCCAACTAGCAATAGGGGGTTGAAGGACACATGTGTATACAACCAGAGGAAATGCAAAGTGGATCCAAAGCAATAGAAACATATCATCTAGATATCATTTACCATCTTAAACCTACTTTGCACAGTTATATCTCAGATCTACCACAATGATGCAATATAGAATAACAAAAGGAAAAAGAACACAACATCAATCCCACAGAACAACAATATATACATGGTTCACCCTCTCCCTAAGGATACGTCCACATAACTGTGTTTCTTGATATTATATAAAACATACAGTTCTATCTGCACTCTTAGCTTGCATATTTCTATCTTCTTCTTCTCTCTTTCTCCCCTCCCTGCACACCCAGCTGCAGGGCGGATCTTCACACCCATCTAAATATCTTACAATACCAGAAGGCTCCCACGCTCAACACTTCTCTCTCTCGCAACAATAATCACTCTATCAATAATCACAATCACAATCACAGTCTGAAATCCCAAAGTGAACCCCTCTTCTCCCATATAGGTTCTTATTTATACTTTACAATAGATCTCAGACATCCTTAGGCCGAAACCTAGGTGTCCAAACCCTAAGTACCAAAACCCTAGGTCAACTTGACCCACATTTCCCGAGCTTCGCCAGCCTATCTTTCGTTCTTTCCCGTGAAGTGATCCAAAGCATCTATTGGTGTCTTTTTCCTCTTTATGAGTTGTCCATGATCCATATTTCTTGTTGATCAGTTCTTTCCAGAATTCTCGTCCAACAGCTTATACTCACTTACTTCTCTCCTTCTTTTCTTCTTTTTTGGCCACTTCGACCTGATCTCAGTCAATATGTCTTCTGCGCAGTTCGCACTTCATCTTTTGTCTTCCTTTTTCTTTTCTTTATTTCTTAATCCATACCCAAGGCCCAACAATCCCCAATAGTCACCCGTGACTCGTCCCGGGGCACTATAGATATGAATCTTCTATTTTACTTTGATTTCAGACTCTACAACGTAGCCTGTTCTTTCTGCTCTGTTCCTCCCCACTGTGTGCAGACTGAATTTTCTATGTCTGGTACCTAGTTTCAACTGCACCTGGTACCTAGACCCTTTTCCTTCTGCTTCTATCGAGAGTTGTGAGGTAGCTGGTTGTCATAGTACAATTTAAACTGGATCCCATTCACCAATCCTTCCTTCCATTCTCCATTCAAAGTCTTCAACTGTGCAACTCCTTCTGTAACATAGGAAACCTCATATGGCCCTAGCCAATGTGTCCTGAACTTCCCTAGATGCTTCATGAACTTGTTGTCATAAACCAATACTAGATATCTTTGCTTAAAGGATTTCTTCTTGATGTGTTTGTCATGGTAAGCCTTCTCTTGTTCCTTCTATACCTGTTTATGGAATCCTACAATAAATATGTCTTCCTCTAGCTCTACCAACTGTGCAAGCCTATTTTGGATAGCGCCAGTGTCATCCATGTCTGTAAATGCTACAATTCTCAAGCTAGGAACTAAATACTCCATAGGTATGACTACTTATAGACCATAAACCAATTTGAATGGGGTCTGCATGGTCAACTTATTGCAAGTGGTTCTATAGGCCCATAACACTGTTGGTACTCTCAAATCCCAGTCATCTTTGTTTACACTGCAAATATTCGTCAGCGTAGTCTCCAATATCTTATTGAACACTTCAACTGTACCATTCACCTGCGGGTGGTATGGAGTGCTCTTCTGATGATGAACTTCAAATTCTTGAGTCAAGGCTTCAACAGTCTTATTAATAAAATGTGTACATTGGTCACTCATGAGGGTCTTCGAGCATCCAAACCTAGTTATGATATCATCAAATATGAAACACGTAGTTGTAGTTTCACTACGGTCTTTAACTTCTCTTTCTTTTTCCCATCTGGTCAAATACTCTGTCGTAGTAATGATGTATCTTGCTCCTGTGCACTTTCCTAGTGGGTTGATAGGTCCCACGAAATCAATTGCCCATTTCTCGAATGCTTGTAAGGTTAGCTGGGGTGCTAAAGGAATGTCATCCCTTCTGAAAGGTTTCCCAACTCTTTGACATACAACGCAAGATCTATAGTATTCTTTATCATCTCCGTGTAGAATAGGCCACTAGAGGCCAGCTATGAGAACCTTCTACATTGTTGTTTTTCCTATGTATTGTCCTCCTGCAATGCCTTCATGTGATTCTTCCAGAATGAGTGGTATTTCTGTCTGCATAACACATCTCCTCTAGATCTTATCAGGTCCCATCTTATATATTTGTCCAGCTATAAGTGAAAAATATGCAACACGAACTACCAACGATTTATTCTGAATGATTATATATTCACGAGGTTCCATTCCTGTTGACAAGAACTAAACTATCTCAGCGAAGTGATCATCAACCTTCCTAATGGCCATAAACTTTGCATATGGTAGTGTATCCTGCAAACTAGTAGGCTCTTCTCCATGTTCCAACCTAGACAAGTGGTCAGGTCCCTTGTTCATCCTCCATGGCTTGACCACAATTTCAAAATCATATTCCTGGAATAGCAGTAGCCATATGCATATTCTTCCCCCCAACATTGGATTGTTGACTAGGTATTTCAATGCAGAGTGATTAGTGAACATCTTAAAGTGTCCCCCCAACAAGTAGTGATGAAACTTCTGCAGTGCATACACCATGGCTAATCCTTCTCTCTTAGTGGTAGTGTAATTTATCTCAGTTGTTGAGAGATTCTTTCTAGAAAAGGCTAGTGGATGGTCAATATCTCATGCTCCTAGTTGTGCTAACACTACTACCAATGCAATAAAAGAGGCATTGACATGCACATGAAATTCCTTACTCCAATCTAGGAAAACCATAATAGGCGCAGTAACGATTTTTTTTTCAGTGTGTCGAAGCTCTGGTGGCATTATTCTATCCAATGAAATTGACAATCTTCAAAATATTCTCCATGGGTGTTGTAATCTGTGCATAGCCCTTAATGAACTTCCTTTAGTATCCAGTATGTCCCAGCATAGTGCACAACTATCTAACTGAAGTAGGAGGGGGTAGATCAACAATAATGGCAATCTTGGATGGGTCTACCAGCAACCCCTTCTAACACACAATATGGCCTAGTAGCACTCCAAAGGGTGAAAAGAAGATTCTTTTCTTCAGGTTCAGGGCAATCTAACATTGCCTGTACTTATCCAACATTAGTCTTAGACATTTAATATGATTTTGAAATAAGCTAAAAACATTCCAATCATCAAAATATGCTTCCAGAAATTTGCGTAAAAACTCCTTGAATGCTTCGACCACCACCCTACAAAATATGGCTGGTGCATTCTTCAATCCAAAAGGCATCACTGTGTATTGGTAGGATCCCCATTCTGTTGCAAATGTGGTCGTATGGAGATCTTATTTAGCAATCCTAATCTGGTGATAACCTAAAAATCCATTAGTGAAGGAGTAAACTTCATGTCCTCCCACATTATCTAACACTTCGTCAATAAATGGTGTAGGGAATGGATCATGTAGACATGCATCATTTAGTTTACTCAAGTCTACATATATTCTAATCTCTCCCGTCTTCTTGTCTTGAACCACCATAGGGATAATCCATTCTAACTCTTCAACAGGTTCTATGATTCCTTCTTCCATCATTATGTCTAATTCAATCTTGAATTTTTTCTTATATTTAGGATTCAATATGTAGGGTCTTTGTTTGACTGGCCTTGCATCTGGTTTCAAGGGAATATTCATTTCTCCCATGGGCCCTTTATTTCCCTTCATGTCAGTGAAATTGGTTGGAAACAAGTCCTGATATTCATGTAGTAATTCTGTGATCTTATCAATAGTGGCATCATCCCTATAATCTCCAACATTGGCAAGATTAGGTGCTTGCTCTGTCCAAATATTGACTTTATTGATTTTAATTGGTTGTCCAATAAAAGGTAGTTTGACTCCCAGTCCTTCTATGTCTTTTTTTCCTTCTGTTTCTGCGATGTTCACATTCCTGGGATCATTGTCTTCATCGGCATTGATATTGTAACATCCTTGCAATTTCTGAAGAGGTGCAGTCCATTCATCCCCATCTTTCTCTAGAGGGAGGTTAGGTGCCTCCTTAAATAATTTATGTATTACAACCTATAAATATTGATGTACTGTAGGGTGCTAACTTTCAAATAAAAATGTATCTACAAAATTATGAGTCATACCTTGCCAATCTGCAGTGGTGAGGCGCAGTTCTGGTTGAAGATACCGGTTGATGGGCATTGTATCTAGCGTGTTAATGAATTTATGCACCCACTTCTCTTGAGGAATGTTGCTCCAGGATTCCTCACAACTTTTCACATGGTCTATCAGACAACTTCAACCTGTGTATCTAAATTTTCACCCCTCTACCTGATCTGAAATTCATGTTTTCATCAAAGTGTGACATTGCACCCAGTTCACGATGTTCTGCTTGTGCGCTCCCCACCATTTTGCTGGCATTGTTTTCAAGGCCTCATCCAATGACAAGACTCTTTGTTGTACTGGTACAATTTCATCAAATTCCAAGAAGAATGTTTCTAAGTGATTCAAACTATCAAAAGTGGGAAAGTTACTGACTATTGTGTCGATCCAGCGAACTTCCCTGGTCAATCTAACACATCTCCACCTAGAAAATTCATACATTTTGTTCTACCAATTCTCTAGTGCTTCTTCTAAATCTGATGAACATGCATTGTCACTTCACCAGCTTAAATTCCCATTTGTTGTAGGATTAATGTAATCATGTTGCCTTGTTGTCAATTTGTATATATTCTCTAGCTCATATGCACGATATTCTTCTCTTATGGGCTTTGTGTATCTGTGACCTTCATCGAGATCCAGAGGTGTGATGACCCTAAGTCCATCCCCCTCAAATGTCATTCTTATTTTCTTTAAGTCAACAACGGTAGAATTATTGAAATCCCAATCAATTCCTAACAGCGCGGGATAAGGACAAATATCATCAACTATCTCAATTAATTTAAATTTTACAAACATCTTGACCCCGTCGATGTCCACAGGGACATGTTCCAATCTTCCAAAGGGGCTTATTGCCTGCTGATTAGCCATCCTGAGCCTGATAGAGGAATAAATCAACTTAGGTTTTCCCATCATTTCCCCGGTCTGCTTTGTCATGACATTGACTTCTAATCCTAAGTCGAGGACCACATAATCTATATCATAATCTCCAATCTGAGCATTAAGGTGTAGTTCCTTATTTTTCCTTTTCTTTTTAGATACTTGATGTGCTTCTCTACTCAATAAGGGATCTACCTGTCCTAGCTCATATTGTCTGATCAAATTTTGTAGCTCTTGTACAACTCCTTCATCCTTTATCAAATTAATGCAAGTACGTAAGAATTCCATAAGCTTACTTACCTCTTTTCCTTCTTTGGGTGAAGCAAACTGATCAAATTCCAGAGGCATTACACATTCTCTTACTTCTGGTTGTGTTTTTGATGAAGAATCCTGATATCTTCCAAATTCTTTTCTTTCCTCCTCAAATGTTTGTTTCTCTTTCCTTGGATCAAACTCTTGTGTCTTCTCTACAACTTTTTTGACCCTTGATTCCTCTATAATATTTTCTAGAGTCACTATGTATTCTCCTATAGAAGGGCCTCCTCTAGTGATAACAACAAATCTGGGATCCACTCTGCGAGGTTCTGCTGAATTTAGTTGTACTTGTTGGTTTCTTCCTCATCTCTCCTGAAGTTTGGATAACAACATAGGACAATCTTCTATGACATGTTCAAATGAGTTGCAGTAACTGCAAGTGGTACAAGGGTTCTGATAGTCCCTTTCCAAGTGGCCTGGATGTGCACAGTTATAACAGATGATCTGCCCTTGACCTCAACCCATGCCTCCTCCTCATCCTCTTCCTCTAAATCCACCTCAAGGGTTGAAGTTTCCTCTTCCTGGGGAATTAAACTGCTTAGTATCTCCTTCCTGGTGCATCTCTCCTTGAATTCTATATGTATCCCTTGATATTTCATGCAAGAGATCATAATCTCTATAGTCCTTCTCATCATGCCGCACAGACTTACAGAATGTGCAGTAAAGATTTTTAGGTGTCTGAACATATTTTTTCATGTAATAGCATTCACTAAGGTGATGTCTATTTCTACATACCTCTCACCAAGGTAGAGTAACCTACTTCAAAGGGATCAGATCTCCAGAAGCCAAGTATTCATGAAATAGGGGACAATGCTCCTTATCGTATCCTTATGACTTGCATCTGATACACCATATGTCTTCTCTCTTATCTTTTCCCTTGTCTTTCTTCATATCTTCGACTTGTATAGATAATCTAGTAAGCTGACTCACGATTTGACTCATACCTGAGATGGATTCGCCCATAGGGGTTGATTCTAGTTTCATGGCAATCTCCAACGCCTCAGCCTGTGAAGAAATCTCTTGCTACATTAGTGGGACTCTTATGTGTGGTAGGAGGGAAGAAATGAACCATTCTTTGTTCTTCTCGTCTGGGATCTGAAAACTCAAACAAACTTTCAAGGTATTAAACCTCTGATCAAACTCCCAAACAGGTTTAGCTACTTTCTGCTTGATTTATTTCAACTCTGTAATGCACTATGACTCTGACTTGGGTTTCTTAAATTCAACAATCAACACAATATTAATGTCATTCATTGGTTTTAGATGTACAACTCCTTGGACAAACTTCATGTACTAGCTCAGTGCACAGTCTCTTAGGGTAGTACTAAACTGAGCTCTCTTAACAACTTTGTTAGTGACATTCTTAATACTCTACACAGCTTTGCATAGAAACCAGTGTTGATCAAGATCTTTAGATCCATCTCCCCTAAAGGTGGGTAACCTCATCTCATCTGCCATAGATCTTCCTAGTTTTCATGACTGAGTATGTACTAAACTTCTTGTAACAGTGCTCTGAGTGCTCTGATAAATCTAACTACTATGGTTACTTAATGTTGCTAAAACAAATAGGAGGAGTAATAGTACTTACTTGAGCAGTTGGTGCAGTTCTTGAAGTTTCTGATTCTTCTAGGCGAGGTTCTTCAGTCTTCCCTTCGTCTGCTCGAGTGGACTCTGAATGTTCCTCATTCAGTAAATCTTCTTCTTCTCCACTGTAGAACCCTTCTTCTTGTGCCAGTGGTTTGTGATTCTTCTCAAACAAGTTCACCAGAGGAACTTTCCTTAAGGTTCTCCCATTGCACGTATGTCCAACCTCTGTGTCGCTGTCCCTATCTGAATTCTTGAAAATTATCTTTTCGATATGATCAACTACTGTATTTTCAAGACATTCTTCTCATGCAATAGCATCTTGATCTTCAACTTCAAAAAGTGTAAAAATTTTCCTCTAGGTCCTTTAAAGAAATATCTCTCTGCTTGGCTATATTACTCTACTGTGTCAATAGAAAACTCGATGATGTACCCTCCAATAGTACTATTTAACTAGTGATATACTTATCTTGATACACTGTTATCAACCCTCTTGACCTTCTTGATCAGTGTCGACATTCAAACCATAGGCGGTCTAAACTAGGTATATTCTAATCTGGCTAACCACTCGTATATCTCCTTATGAATTCCTCCAAGGAAAATCTCTTGTATATCAGTAAAGATATACTTTCCCAACCATTCTTTTGTACTAAGATTAGAGTTCTTATTTTGGGCTTCTACGAAGTTCTTTTCTTGTTCCTCTATCCACTTCTGAATCTTTGTCTTCAATGGAAACCACCTTAACATTCCCTCAAAAAGATCCTATTCTTGGAAACAAAACCATTTGTTGGCATAGGGGCAGACCTAGGGTTCAAATCTAACAACACACCAGCAAGCCATAACTACCATCCCTTTCAAAAACACCTACAAAGAAGATGCAGTCTCACCCGAAGTAGAAATAGGGGATTGCAGGACACAGGTGTCTACAACCAGAGGAAATGCAAAGTGGATCCAAAGCAATAGCAACACAACATCTATATATCATTTACCATCTTAAACCTACTTCGCACAGTTATATCTCAGATCTACCACAATGATGCAATACAGAATAATAGAAGGCAAAAGAATACAACATCAATCCCACAGAACAACAAGATATACATGGTTCACCCTCTCCCTAAGGCTAGGTCCAAAAAACTATGTTTCTTGATATTATATAAAAAATATAGTTCTATCTACTCTCTTAGCTTGCAGATTTATCTCTTCTTATTCTCTCTTTCTCCCCTCCCAACGCACCCAGTTGCAGGGCTGATCTTTGCACCTAGCTAAAGATCTTACAATACCAGAAGGTTCTCACACTCAACACTTCTCTCTCTCACAACAATAATCACTCTATCAAAAATCACAATCACAATCACAACATGAACTCCCAACGTGAACCCCTCTTCTCCCATCTAGGTTCTTATTTATACATTACAATATCTCTCGGACATCCTTAGGTCAAAACCTAGGTGTACAAACCCTAAGTACCAAAACCCTAGGTCATCTTGACCCACATTTTTCGGGCTTCGTCAACCTATCTTTCCTTCTTTCCTGTGAAGTTCTCCAAAGCATCTATTGGTGGATTTTTCTGCTTGCTGAGTTGTCCATGATCCATCTTGATTGTTGATATGTTCTCCCCGAACTTCTCTTCCAACAAATCATCTTCCCTTACTTCGCTCCTTATTTTCTACTTCTTTGGCCACTTTGACCCGATCTTAGTCAATATGTCTTCCGTGCAGTTCATAATTCCTCTTTTCTCTTCCTTTTTCTTTTCTTTCTTTCTTAATCCATACCCAAGGCCCAACAAGGTGACAAAAGCATATTTATAATGCTTGAGGGAAATTTGGTGCTTGGAGAGGAGATGGAGAAATTGATATACATGGGTGAGATGGGCTGGCCACATTTTACTATAGATGAGAATATCATCAAATAAAACTAGCGCAATGTGATGGAGGAAAGGACGAAAGACATGATTCATGAGACTTTGAAAAGTGTAGGGGGAATTGTAGAGACAAAAGAGTGTATCCAAGAACTCATAGTGGCCCTCATGAGTGTGAAATGCACTCTTTGTGATGTATTCCTCTTTCATACGTATTTGGTGGTATCCTAAATGGAGTTCAAGTTTTGTAAAGTATTGAGCCCCACTAAGTTCATCCAGAAGTTCATTTATGACATGAATGGGAAATTTGTCCTTGATGGTAAGTTTTTTAAGGGCAAAAAAATTAGGACAAATGTTCCAAGTTCCTTCTGTTAGCACCATGTTTTTTATAGTTAGAGTCATAGGTTCATCCAATTTTTTAGAGTCATGTCTTAGTTTTTTGAAAAAAAACAAAATTTTCCTAAATAAGTCACAATTGGTGTGTCAAAGTTTATGAGGTCAGTGACAAACTAAGGGATGGTTTGAAAAATCGATCAAGAAATTTGAATAAGAGTCGGGAAAGGGTGTAATAATTAGTCATGTGTGATTTGTAAGGGTCTATCTTCTAAAATATTGAGTCATGTCAAAAAAGGGGAATTTAGGTACCAAAGTTGTGTCAAGTGGCTAGGATAAAGGTCATGTCAAAAGTTATTATGAGCATCATTACCTAATCATGAAGTCATAAAAGTAAACAATCATGGAACTCCTATAATTTGTACTTTGAAACTCCTATCATTTGTACTTTGCACACTTCAAAAGTGTACTTGTTGCACGAGTTTGTTGCACAAATATTCAACCTTCTTTCGAACTTCTTGTTGCCATGGATTTATCATCCTCTTCCATGATTTCATTCCTTATTCATTCAAGCATAAATATTGGTCACCCTTTATAATTCTCCATCTCTTTTAGAATTTGTGCATCATCCATAGTGTTTCTAGTAAGCTCTGGAGGCCTTCACTGCATAAAATCTATTTGCTGTCAGTCGTATTGTAAGTCTGTTGATTTGATTTTGTTGCGTCTCCTCCATTTTTTTTAGTCATTACTTAAAATTATTTTTGGATCTCGCTGCATGCTAAGATTTTTGGAACGAGTTGTTTCTTTTCATAGTCAACCTTCTTCCTTATGAACTACCTACCGTTGCACTAATTTTTTCGCTACGCCAAGTCTCCCATTGTTGTTTGTTGCCGCGCCAAGTTTTTCCATTGCACCTAAATTTCCATCACAATTTCCTGCCATGCCAAATTTTCCCACTGCACCTAATTTTCCATTCCTGATTTGTTTGTCATGCAAAGATTCTTGTTTCTACCTTTTCTTGTAGTTTCTACAAAGTTCACCATCCTCATTTTCTGCGCAAAGAGAATATTACAATTTATTGTTGCACTCTTGAAATTAACATATACTAGCACTATGGTAGCTTCCCAAAGAAAAAGAAATAACACAAGAAGTGGAAGGGTCGTGAGGCTTGAACCTTGGGATTTGAAAGTAATAAATGAAGACCCGACGATCAGGGCATCTTTTGAACAAGCCATATTCATTTTTTTCTGCGAAAGGATTCAAGGATATAACATACAATTAGATGAGAAATTCACCCTCAATTTTACTAGTGTGAGTGCGACAATGGCGGGAATCACTTTCCGAGTGATGGAGGAAATTATGTTAGCTGTGATGGAGATCCCTCTGCAGGGAGAGAAATGGTTTAAACGTATGCCTTTATACATTTCATGTTATATGGATTTCATCAAGCCTAAATATGAAAATCGGAAAATTGGAGCCAACATTCCAAGAGAGTATCTCCTAGTACATTTTGAAAAATTGTTAAAGATAATTAGGAAATACTTCACTTGTGAAGGACTATTTGACAAGGTATATCGATACCACATCAGGTTACTGATGTATTTCACAGGGAAAAATCCCTTAAAACTTCCTTTCTTCTTGTGTCGAAGCCTGAAAAAGATGGAAGACAGTGTCTAGGCCAAATTTGATCAGCCAGGGAACAACTTATTCCATTTTTCATTAATTAAGATGTTAGTGGTTGAAGAATTGAGACATTTGAACAAGGACTGTAATTCTTTTTTGATTTCGGATAACATTCCCAGAGAACCTAAAGGAGACATTCCTCTATCTACAGAGGAATCAACACTTCATGGTTCATAAGAAATAAAGGAAGATGTTACTAAAAGAAAAAAATGGAAAGAAATAGAAGACTCACCATTCAGTCAGCAAAAATCCCAGAAGAGAAGCAGGTCAAGATTGATCAATAAAATTAAAAAGCTCCAAGCACCCAGTAAAGCGTGCACCAATTCCTTTGCCAGGATATTTCTCATACACACAGTTCAACTAGATCTTGTTAAATGTGAAAATAAGGGAATTGATGAAAGATAGGTGGAGATAGGTGAGAAAAATGCAAATACTCAGAAAATGGAACAACAATTAAAGAAAGATCAACACGTCATAGCCCGATGTTATCAAGAAAATAGAGAATTGAGAAAGCAGCTGGAAAAATAGATTATTGAAATACCAACATCAGAGAGTCAAGTAGGTCAGTTATCCCCTACCTCTCCAACAACAAGAGAAAATAATATAAATTATCTTAAAAAACAACTCAGAAAATCCCAAGATGTAATCATTGATATTAGGGAGGAAAAGAGGGTGTCAGAAGAAAGAATCATGGAGCATTTCAAAGAGTGAACACCAACTATTTATAATTCATGTGAAAGTCTCTCCGACGCTAAATTTAAATTGAAAAGAAATGGGGATTTGTTGAGACAAATGAAGAATTTGAAAAGACAAATCTTGTCATTGAGAAGGAAAAATAGGGTTTGACAACTGCAGGTGACTTTGAACAAATAAGCTAAGGAAAAATTGGATGATCCCGCTCTCTGTAGCCAATTGGATTCACACATGAAACCTCTTCATGAAGATATGTTGCACAAGATCATTGCGTAGTTTTTGCAACCAACATTTGCACAACAAGAGCTAGAATATACTGTGCAATGGTGACAATGTTGTCTAGCAACACACATAATATTTCATCACAGTCGTATGGTTGTGATTTGCCTAAATATTTTATGATTGTAAAAAACAGCCTGGATAGTTTGTGATTTCCATCTCAACTTTCCTATTTTTGAGAATTTTTGTAAAGGTTGTTATTCTTTTTTAAAACAACTAGATCCACAACTTTAGGAGTTAGTAGTTTGATTCCTAGCATCTTAGTATAGTTTTTCTCTCTCTATATAGGAACTATTTTGATGTAAATAGAGGTGCACAAAAAAAATTATAGATATTTTGATCCTCTATGTAATTTCCTGGATTTGAAGAAATACAAATGCAGAAGTCTTGAGTTCCTTAAGAAAAAGATTCTAATGGTGATGCTCTGAAGTTTGTACCTCTCTTTGTATGTATTTCCTGTGTATTCATATTCACTTGCACTTCTTTTCTATTTAGATTGGTAATTTTTAAAGTCCAAAATTCATCTAAGTAGTTCTCTAGAGTAAACCGATTTAAATTTTGTTTGTCTTCTCGGCTAAGATCAGAATTCATCCGCTGCAGTGCTCTAATTTTGTTGTTTCTTTCTTTTTATTATTTTTCCCTTCATAATCAAATTAAATATGGAATTTCGCCATCTTTTTTACCCTTTATTCCTCTGAGGAATTCTACCTACCAAAAATTGTTTCATTGTTTTCAGGGGTTGACTCCATAGCCCTAGAAAAGCTATCTTTTGTCAGTAGACCTGTTAAAAATCTAGCTTGAAATTTAAAATCTAGCCATCAAGAAAATAAAATTGTTTATCATAGATCAAGTCTCAGAGAGAGCCCTCTCTATATTGGGAAGGATAGTTTCTAGTCTTAAAGTTGGCTTGTAGCTTAACTTGGTAGATCATTTTCTTCAGTCCAACAATTTACCAAGTGTTGGCACCTTCCTTTTTGAGGACCACTAAAAAAAGGGAAGAATAGGGGATGCAACTAGGATGGATAAAACCTGCTTCTAACAATTCTTGGACAATTTTCTCAATTTCATTTTTTGAGCAAAGTGATGATGATAAGGATGAACATTGGGAGGAAGATTGTATGGGATTAAAGGAATGGAATGTTCATGGTGTCCATGGGAGGAAGGGAGGCCCTAGGGAGTTTGTAAAATAGTGGGATGGCATGAAATGACAGCTTGGAGTTCGGGGTGTATCAGGGGTGTCTCAACTGCTTGAATGGAATGGAGTTGGGAAATGATTCCAAAATGAACTTTTTTGAGTAAATTTTCCATGTGGTGGGGACTGATGATCTCAGAAGACCCTACTATAATGACTTGGAATTTATATTGTTGTTTTTCCTATTGGAATTGCATGGTTAAATCCTTAAAATCCATGATTATGGGGACAAGAGTGAGTAACCATTCAACACCAAGAAAAATGTCACAACCATCCATGTCAATAGCAAACATGTATCATTTCATATTATATTGACCAATTTTTAGGCACACATTTTCACAACGCCCCCCAAATTTCATGGAACCACCATTGGAAATCATGATTTGAAATTTTTTGAAATCACGGATATAGAAATTGACCTCTTGAGCAAGGTGATGATGAATGAAATTATGAGTGTTTCCACTGTCAACTAGGATGATGAATTTCTGGTGCTTAATATAACTAATCAATTTGAGGGTTTAGGGAGAAGAAAAAATGGTGAGATAATTTAACAAAGCCAGTGGTTCAACTTTGGTAGAATCATCGGGCGGTGAAAGATTATCTATTTGGTGTAGCTTGGCTTCAGAAGAGACCTCAACATCTTCATCAGAAACATCCTCGGAAATGGCCATAAAGAGTTTATGTTCTTTACACTTATACCCTGGGAAGTATTTTTCATCACAATTATAGAAGAGACCCTTGGGTTGGTGTTCAACCATTTATTCCCATGTTAATTTTTGAACCTTGAGAGGAGTGGCCTAAGGGGCAAGGGTAGTGGGTTTAGAGCAGGGAACAAAAGTGGGTTTTTTTATATGGGCCAAGATGACCTATTTTGCATCCTTGGCACCTTTAGTTTCTTCTAACAAAGTCTAGGGGTGAGCAATTATGACCTGAGCTCAAATTTCATGCTTGAGGCCATTGATAAAATAGTCCCTGAAATAAGCATCTATCATGCCCTCCATTCAGAAAGCCAAGTTCTCAAAGGAAGTAATAAAATGTTCCAATGGTCCATAATTTTTCAACTTGGTCAGATGTCCTAAATGGTGGGTGTCCATGTCAAAGAGTTCATAAAAATAAAAACCAAATTGTGACCAAGAAACATACCCTTGACGTTAATTTATAAACCATTTCCACCATTCCCATCGTTCCGGATCCAAATAGATAATTTTGTAACGAAGCTTGTTCAAATCATCAGTAATTCCATGTAGGGAGAAATATTTTTCCATTTGAGTGACCTGGGATGTTGGATCCAATCCATCACATTTTTTCACCTCAACTATGGGAAGATGGGGGTCACGAGGTAGGGAGTTGGAATGAGAGTTTAGAGGTTGATTTGAGTCAACATCTTCAAAATAGAGAGGTGGGTCAGAGGAGGAAGGACCCTGAAACTTGTTCATGAATTGTTAGAGAGAGCAATTGACTTCAACAATTTGGCTACCTAGTTGTTCATGGATGTATTCCATT
>SNQJ01S0123944.1:69021-79735 GCA_010110895.2 Picea sitchensis
TCCTGAGATTAATTTCCTTTGTCTTCTGTTTTCCTGTCATCTTCACTGTTGTACTTGCCATCAATGACAAGCATAACACTTTCCAACAGAAGGACCCTGAAACTTGTTCATGAATTGTTAGAGAGAGCAATTGACTTCAACAATTTGGCTACCTAGTTGTTCATGGATGTATTCCATTTTGGCATGAATGCCATGAATGTTCTTATTCACTAGGGCCTAAAGGGTAGTAAGGCCAGTATTTGGTTTCTGATTAGTTTCTTCTTGGCAGGTGGGATCCATGAGAGAAAGAGGGATGGGTCTGTTAGAATATAATGGATGTGCTCATTTTACCATTGACACTATCGCTATTGTCACCCAACCATAGGCCAAAGCCACCCTTCGAGCACCTTAACCTTAACAGAGAATCACTCCAGAAGAAAACCCTAGGCTAGATATCCAAACAAAGGGTAGCACTCCTTTCCCCAAGGATAACGCACCAACAAGAGATGATCAAATAGTCCAAACCCTAACCAAGAGATAGTCCAAGCCAAACATGATCTGCTAGCTGCAGCAACTGTAATGGCAGCTCTCCTTCAAAACTGCGCACAAAACTGAGCACTGTAGTGTGCACAAGTTCTACTCTGCAATTCTGAGACTATCAGCCAGAATGAAGACTGGCCTACTATATTTATAGTAATTCTAGCTAACTTCTTGGGTCAAATTCTCATTCTGGGTATCTGTCTGTTCAGTATATATTATTTCTTCTAGTCGAATTCTTCTCTTGGAGGATAATAACTTAATACAAGTTATCTTCTTGAGCTGACATGTCTTCTAGGGTTATTAGCCAACTCATTAGGGTTTCTTCTTGCTTCCCAGAGTATTCTATTCTCGTCAAGTTTACACGTGGAGGTAAATACCTCCCCCGGATACCATAATATCAACACTCCCTCCTAGCTAGGGAGGTATTATAGGTAATGGTCTTGAGCACAAAACATACCATTCACCCGGTAGCATCAACATAGTAGTATAGACTATCTCATGGCTAGATCATGAGCACCATCATCACTATCAGTGTCATCAGTTGCATCATCTCTCAGAACCATACTCTATTTGAGTAATCAGATATGATTCTCACTCCATAGAGTGACATAAGAACCATTCTTCTAATCTAGAAGAATAAATGTTCTGAACCATTTTCTATCTAGGAAATCTCTGTTCATTGATCATCTATCTAGATGATAATCATTTTCAACATTGTTGATAGTATTCAAGTCAATTGGAACAATATCATTCAATAGAACACAACTATGTGTATCCATAGTAGTACACAACTACAATATAGTGGTATACTACCACACCAGGTATCACATAGATACTTGATCAAACAATGGAACACATCCATCATAGTAGTATACATCTACTATTTAGAAACATACAGTCTTCATAACAATCATCTGATATCATCCTGCACAAAAACAATGGTATGATATAAATTGAATCATCTGGGCCATTCTTCCTATCACATCTGTGATATTTTGGAAGAGCATCTATCCTCAGAAGGTCAAACATCAATGATGAGCTATATGGACTATTCTTCTCAAGCAAGGAAGAATAATTGTCTTGATTTCTGATCCTGGACCATTCCTCACCCTAGGCCATTCCTCTGACACTAGACAAAGTGTAACCTGGAGAGAATGAGTCTGCCCTAAGGAATGTCTATCCCTGATTGTTGAACCTGGACCATTCCCCACCCTGGGCCATTCCTCCGGAACTAGACAAAGTGCTTCCTGGAGAGAATGAATCCTCCCTAAGGAATGATTGTCTAGACCATTTCCAAAGGAAATGACTGTCCTGCACCAACCTCCAAAACAGATCATTTCCCATGTTAACCACAATGGGAAATCGTTGTCTGACGAGGTGGGACAGTCTTCTAGAGTAAACCTCAAGAAGAGATACTACCCTAGACCACTTCCCATGTTAACCACAATGGGAAGTCACTGTCTATTGTACATCAACAATCTAGACCATTTTCCAAACTGTAAAATGTCTGTCCATCAGAAATCTCAATCCACTTTCCGAACTGGAAAGAAACTTCTCATCTTGGACCATTTTTCGAACTGAAAAATGTATTTCCATCAATCAATAATACATTAGTGCTCCCTCCCAACCTAGAAGTCATATCTTCCTTTTTCAATAAGGAAGTCATCTCTACAATCTCTAGCTTGAGTATGCAAACTCTTTCATTTTGGAAAAAATCTTTACCAAAATGTCTGCTTATCTTCTCATCTGTGGAGATATGTATTGGAGAACCACTTTCTCCTTTCCGGACTTCATCAAAAATGATGTAATTCTTGATTTCAAGTGTACTTCAGTCTGGAACACTGGTTTTCTATGAAGGCTTAATGTAGCTCTGATCAATAAAGTATATCATTTTTGGATTCCTCTTGGTTCCTGCTAGCTCACAACATCATGGCAAGGGTCAAACTGGAACATATCCATGTGGTACTTCTTTTGTCATCATGAGCTCGGATACAATATCTCTGTTATAGAAAATCTTCACCACACTTCTGCTGTGAACTGGAGGTTCTCCACCAAGTTATATTCTTCCATCTGCATACAAGGGTTTGTTTTTGATATGCCTCAAAGTCTTGAAGTTGCTCTTCATACACTCTTTATTCAGTTTCTCTAGAGAACAATCTTTTCATTCATCTGATGTAGAAATCCAACCCATGGATATTGCGGATGATATAAAGACTCATGTAGAGGTATGTCTGGTTTACTAGAACAAGTAATCATCATAGTATTTTCCCTCCATTTGGGAGAACCTCTAGTTTTGGATCTTGCGATTATTGTATATATACATTGTTCTTCATCACAACTTTTAGTTCTTCTACTTGATTTCTTTTATTGAGTTCATATCAGGTTGGTAATCTTTTGATTCTTAATACAGTGACTGGTTGTTCTAGCTTCTCTTTCTTTCTTGGAATCTTCATGTTCTTCTTGATGTTTTTATTTAGCTCTTGGGTCCATGGAGTTTCTTATAGATTCCATTCCCTAAAGATTCCACTTCTTTCTTTCATTATAGGATCATGGATGTGGATGGAAAACCAGGGATACATAAAGGATTCTCTTCGAAGAAGACTTATTTTGAGTTTGAACTGAACACATATTGTCTTTCATGGCTGCTACCATGGATATATACTTCATCATCTTCAATGGATCATAGGATTATCTCCCTCCTAATCCTTTCTTCATGTATGAGTGCATATAATCAGCTCCCTCCATCTAACAGAGTCCATGCTTCCATCTAAATCCTTATTGTCTTCTGCAATATATAATCGACTCCCTCCATCTAAGAGACTCCACGGTTTCATCTTATTTTCTTCTGCAAAATGTCATAAGTCTTTCTCCAATTTCCTCTTGATTGTTGAATTCCTTTTGTCTTTGCTTCTTCTAAGTCTCTTCATGATTGATTCTGATTTCATCTTATCTTGTAATAGCTTCCACATGATTTGTTAGATGTATTGCATCTTTTCATGTGTATTATCTAACTTGTATAATGATAGCAATCCTTATCTTGTTGTTCTTCCATAGGTATAGTCCTTGGATCATATTATCATCTAAGAGATATATATGCAAGATATGTATAGAGATTATGCAAACAATATATGTACAAGAAATAAGAAGAGTATTGTTACCTTAAGAAGAAGCAGTCTCTTTTATCCTGCTTATTCTTCTTTGTAGGTTCCTTTTCTTCGGCAACTGATGCTTGAAGTTTCTCCTTCCTTTTCTTTAGCTTGAGACAATTATTCTTGTAGTGACCATACTTTCGACAGTTGAAGCATTGTATTTCTAAAATATCTTTCTCTTGATTTGTCTTCCTCTTTGAACCAAACTTCATTTTGTTCCTGAAATTCTTGAATCTTGTTGTGAAGGCTTGATCATCGTACTTATTTTGGGTTTTCTCTTTTGCATTGATCCTAGATTTTTCTTGAGCACAACAAGTCCAAATTTCTTCAAATGTAGGATACTCCTTCCTTGTGTTCATGCTTGTGGAAAATGCATCCCATGAATTGGGAAGACCATTGAGTACTATGTTTACCAATTCCTTCACTGAAATGATTTCTTCAATAGCTTGTAGTTGATCTCTTAACTGGGAGATCCTCACAAAGTATGATGTTATGCTATCATCATCATTCATCTTCATGTCACAGCTCATTCTTTAGACTCATTGTTTGTCCAATGTTTCTGACTGAGAAGAGGTTTGTTATGGCATCAAGTGGTCTTTTATAGAGTCCACTATGATAGTCATGGCATTGATATCACCGTCTTTGAACTTCTCCATAACTGAAACATTCTGTGGTTCCTTTTCCTTTCCTTCTTCAAACTTTGGTTCCACGATCTTTCCTTTCACGATATCCAACACTTTATTCTTGGCAAGGATGAGTTCAATCCTTGTCTTCCATGCTATAAAGTTAGAAGATCCATATAACTTGTTTTCTGACTTCATAGAGTAAGTCATGGCATCTTTGACTTGGTCAACCCTAGATTTGACCAAAAACTCAAACTTGACGTCTTGGATTGCTGAGAGTACTAGGAGATGCACTAGTCTAGGGCACATTGATCTATCTAGAGATTAGATCAATCCCTTCACTTAAGGTGCCTCAACGAGAGGATGAGGGTTTCTACAACTGCACCTGCTAGTAACCCTAGCGACAGTTCTTTGGTGGCTACTCCTGCTAGAAACCCTAGCGAAATTTATTCTATGAGATTAATATCCTTATGGCTATGTTTCCTTTCAGCGGTTAGACTGAATGAAGAAGGTGTGGGCCCATAACCTGTTAGAATATAATGGATGTTCTCATTTTACCATTGACAATATCGCTATTGCCACCCAACCATAGGTCGAAGCCACCCTCCGAGCACCTTAACCTTGAAAAAGAATCACTCCGAAAGAAAACCCTAGGCTAGACAGCCAAACAAAGGGCAACGCTCCTTTCCCCAAGGATAACACACCAAAAAGAGTTGATCAAATAGTCCAAACCATAACCAATAGATAGTCCAAGCCAAACATGATCTGCTAGCTGCAACAACTGTAATGGCATCTCTCCTTCAAACTTGCACACAAAACTGGGCACTGTAGTGTGCACAAGTGTTGCTCTGCAATTTTGAGACTCCCTGCCAGAATGAAGATTGGACTCTTGTATTTATAGTAATTCTAGCTAACTACCTGGGTTGACTTCTCATTCTGGGTATCTGTATGTTCAGTATATATTATTTCTTCTGGCCGACTTCTTCTCTTGGAGGATAATATCCTAATACAAGTTATCTTCTTGAGCCGACATGTCTTCTAGGGTTATTAGCCAACTCATTAGGGTTTCTTCTTGCTTCCTGGAGTATTTTATTCTCATCAGGTTTACATGTGGAGGTAAATACCTCCCACAACTACCATAATATCAATAGGGTCCACAAAAAAAAAAAAAAAGGTGATATATACCACTATGATAAGGGAAACGAGAGAAAACTAATGAGATAAGTGGGAAATAAAGGTTTCGGGTAGGGTATGAATCCACAGGGTAATAAAAGGTTAAAAATGATAAGTATCATAGTGATGAGGATGAAAATAGGAAACCAACGAGATAGGTCTCAAATAAGGGTGTTGGTCGGACCCAAACTTTTTTTTTTACTCATGCAGAGTTACATTCCAACCTAAATAATACTGCAGTGTTGAAATGCCCAAATTCTTAACAGAAGAAAATATGTAGGAATTCTACAACCAGAATGCAGGAGGAAAGGTTGCACAAGCAAAATATCCTTTATGTTCCTTGTTGGAATGTTCCCCCCTAGTTAGGGTTTGTAGGGTGCCTATGGACAAGGGTTTTCCTTGTTCTATAGATCTTTGATATACGTGTAGTGGCCATATAATTAACATCAATTAATTCTACAACATAATAGTAAAATTCAATAATTTATTTATATGAGCACATTCACATATAAATTTATCAACACATAATAAAATTTTATAGCAAAATAAAACAAATACACAATTTAAATTACCTGGGTCTAATGCTAAACCTCTGTTTGTTAGCTTGCCTTGTTGACCGCTGCTGCACTGTGTAAACACTGCCCAAAACCTAGTTCCACCCTGCCAACTAGGTAACTTCCTAGCTCCAGGATATCATATGGATATCCTGGCCCCCGTGCCCCTGTACTAAACCTTCCCACTCCCAAACTCCACTCTCCTCTCTGCAAATCCAAGCCAGCCCCCCGAAATCTCCCGTCGAATGATAATCCCCTTCGTAACCCTCCTCCGTCTCCATATCCTTCCTTCACCGCCTCATGCATTTACTTCCTTACCTACTCCTCGTTAATGCCCCTTATCCTTTCCTTTATTATTTCATCCTCTCGTAATTAATAAGTTATCCCTTTTCTTGTACGTAACCTTTTAATTTAAACAATATAACTTATTAATCTATTAAATTTAATACTCATGTTATTAAATGTAATAGGTGGATTAATTAATCAAATTGTTGCCATTAATTAATTAATAATTTAATTAGTATTATTATACCTATCTTGTTTAATTAATACCGTGTTAAGATGATTAATCCTAATTAATTTTTACTTAATCTTAAACATTTGTTCAACTAGGGTTGTTACACTACCCACCCTTGAGAGCTTAGTCCGAAGTTCCGTCTATGGTACAAACAAAGAAACATGGTTCACACATTCATAACCAATAATCGACATTGTCGATTAGTAAGTCAGAAAACTCATGCATACTAGTGTATATGTGTGAGAAATGCATGTGTAGCTAGTATATGCAAATCTCGTGCATGTACTAATAATCAATGTTGTCATCCTTTAGTGAATTTATGTATGCATCCAATCGGTCCGAAGCCAAGACTAGTGTTTTATAAAGACAACAAACAATCAATTGTTTGAAATCCTTTAATTACAATTATTTGTTTCAACAATTTTATTTAGATAATTGTGGTTTAGTTATGTAATTTTGAATATTCATATATACATATTTTCCTTTTTTTTTTTAAAGGGAAAACATTAAATTCCACCGCAGGAGATCTCCATACCTTCTCAGCTATTACTACTCATCCTTCCTCCTAACTGCCCATCTCCATTCTATCCTTCCTTTGTTAGACTATCTTGGAGCATCAACTATATTGACCTAACTCCAAATAGAACCGTAGCGAAGTGTCATTATCTCGACCAAGCTTCCTAGCGGGGCATCGGTGATCATCATCACGTAATGGCAGGGGCGTGAATAACAACGAATCTCCCATGACTTGGTTTGAGGAGGAGGATCCACGGTAGGAAATGCCTCCACCCTCTAATCATAACTAGGGTCCACACACCCTACAATGGAGATACAGGTGGGAAATTCCTCCACCCTCCTAAGGGATAGGGTCCTCTTTACAATGGAATATCTGATGGCCATAGTGTTTAGGAGGTTTTGTCATTTGTTTGTCCGGTTTTGGGCGATATCACCTGAAATGATGTAGCGGTCCACATATCATAGCAATGCATCAAACCAATATAAATTCACATGCAATATTCATACCATAATGTTTCTGGGCTAGTGGTCACGATATCCGCTTTCATCATCATTATCCCTTGGCTATTTCCTGAGCCACCAAGCACCTGTAGATTAGTTCGTAACACAAACTCATACATTTCTATGCATTTATCATCATGTAATTGCATACTAACATCATTTCAATTGGTATCCCTATACCGATAAATTAACATCAAAGTTTCCCAATTAGAAATAGATCTTATAATATCTCATAATTCAATTTAGACACCCATTCATAGATTATCATTTACCCAAAATAGATTGCATCATATCAACATCATCTTGATAGCATTTAAACATTCATTAAATTCACATTCTCACAATATATGGCATCATATACATCATCATCAATAACATTAAACACAATATGTCGCATCATATACATCATCATCAATAACATTTAAACATTTGTAAAGTTTACATTCACGTAGTAGATTGCATCATATACATCATCATCAATAACATTTAAACATTTGTAAAATTTACATTCATGTAATAGATCGCATCATATACATCATCATCAATAACATTTTAACATTCATAAAAGTTCCTAAATTTAAAGTTTAAGTNTCATCATCAATAACATTTAATCATACATAAAAGTTCATACATTTAAAGTTTTGGTATATCACTTAATAGTTTCATTGTGTCTAGAAAATAAAGTATATAGGCCTCAGGTAATCCTGGCTATCTAAGTCAAAAGGTGGTGTTACATACACCCAACCTTCGAGAAACATGTTCTCGAGGTGGTAAAAAAAGTGAGGGATAGTCTCGTCATAATGTCTCAGCATCTTCCCAAGTAGCATATCTTGGACTATACTTGTCCCACTGGACCTTAACTTGGTCTACTAGACGGTTCCTGAGCTGTCGGAATCTATGGTCCAATATGCGTAACGATTCTACCTTGAGGGTTCCCACGTCTGATACCTGCAATTCATTCCAATTTAGTTTATGTGATTCATCAACAACATAATGATGTAAAACAGATACATGAAATACATTATGAGTTTTATGCAAGTGGGGTGGCAGATTTGAGACACAAAAAAGTTGAGGAATTTCAGTATTGGTGTGGCACAGAACACAAACAGTCATCCATGGCCTAGGATTCAAACAAGAGACGTCCTCTGGTTGGTTTTCGCCATGCAGGATAATTCCGAAACCAGAAGCAAATGCAAGTCTCTAGTATGCTTACTATTCATCTGCTTTCTATTGGTCTCTAGATTTTACGAATTGCGTCTGGCTGAGTTGGTAGTTAGTTCCATTTTCACGGAGACCTTAAGGATTTATTTCTCCCCTTTGGAGAATTTCATTTGAGTTTTGGATTGTACCAACTAGGTTTGGCTTAGTGGTTGCCAGTTCATTTCCCACTAACACCCACATATTCATATTATTTTGTTCGAGAAGAATTCATCTCAATCCTAGACTCTATCAAACTAGGTTTTATGTTATTGGTCACATTTTCCATTCTCAAGAAGTCATTTCTGTTGAAAATTGAACCGGCTAGAAATTGAACCGAGGACCTGTCGGCTGCTCTACCACTGAGCTACATACCCATTTCATGAGGAGCACCCTAGGGCGTGGATTGCTATCTCCAATATTCCCTCAAAAACCATACTCTGGCTCGGGCCTCCTAACGATTGTTAATCAACCTCAAGACCTGTCCCTGGCTGGCAGACTGCTTTACAACTGAGATAATTCCCATTTCATGACAAGCCCCATAATGGTTTGATATCAAATTGTGGATTGATATCTCCAATAATCTCAAAGTGTTTACCTCTTGAAAAGTCAGGTTCCTTGAACATATTCAGCGAGCCATTGATCTAATTTATATTGCCCATTGTTTTTGAAACAAGATCCTAATGTGCAGTTTGGTTATCTTTTACGGAATTGGAAAAACTGTATTTCCAAACTCAATCCATCCTTTCACATCTCTAAATTCATTTTCAAAACATAAATGGGTTTCATGGCATCTTCTTTCTCATACTCTAGAATTGTCAGTAGTTCGGCCTGCATTTTTTCTTTGCAATGCCCAACAGTCTGGGAAAGTCGGGAGAAAATCCCACGTCAAAGCCTTGGCAAACCTGGCACATGAAGTTCAACAAGTGCTGCAAAATTACCTCCACTACACAAGGTATCTTCCTTTTGCAGATGCCGAGCATATAAGCCTCTATGCACCTTGTTTTTTTTTACATAAGTTAGTATCCAGAGTCAATGCACAAGAGCATATAAGCAAAGCACTTGAAAGATATCTACTTATTGGAAAAAAAAGACCTTGAGCAGTTTTGACATGCATTACACAGCTATTAGCAGTTTCCAGTGGATTTATTACACATTTGGTATGGGATATTTTGAATAATAAACTTAAAGAGGTAAGCGATATTCTTGATTTTGCCATGTTGTTTTTGATAATCCTGTCATTACGATCAATATTTTCCTTTTATTTCCCATCACTAAAATTTGTTAGTTAAACCTAATAGTAAGAAGCAACATGAGTTTTCAGAAAGACTAAAGAAAATTTGACCAATATTTAATTAAACCCTACGTGTCTGTTTGTTCAAATCCTCGGTGCCTAATTTTCTTAAACCCCGAGTTTCTAATTATTCAGCTCCCAAGTGCCCGATTTATTCAAATCCTATTGCTCAAATCCTAGTTGCTTTATTATTCTGTCTAATATATCTTTGCCTCAAAGAAATTCTAACCTTGGATCCGCCGAAGTAACAGAAGTGTTGATTCTCAGAGAATATGTCTCCAAATGAGTTTCGTGAAATTATTTCAAGGAGACTAAGGGGCATTTTGAACAATAAGATTACTCGAAATAAATTTTAGGTGAAATAACTTTGGCAATATTATTATAGCGTTTGGAATTTTTATTATAGTCATTTCTGATCTATTATAAAGAAATTCATATTATTTAGCTCTCACATATTGTGCATTAATTGACTTTTCTTTACGGTTACATAGTAGTCAGTGCCTAACTGCACCAAAATTACAGTAACTTAGGGTGAAATCCTTATAGTAAATCTTCTTACATTTGAGGCCATCTCTCAATACTCAATACATTAAGGTTAGGTTTGTTAAGAGTCAATACTTGTAACAATCCTAGTTGTATGTTTTACTTTGGTAAATTTGTAATGCATTTAT